>VWPU01000893.1:7057-65203 GCA_013398955.1 Callaeas wilsoni
TCCTTCCTTCCTTCCTTCCTTCCTTCCTTCCTTCCTTCCTTCCTTCCCTCCCTCCTTCCTTCCTGAGAAGTGACCTGGCCCTTACAGAAGTTATACAAAGCACAGCATGATATTTTTTCTTCAGTCCTGGTTAGATTATCGCTCACATGAACGCTGTGTATGAAGGTGATGTTGCATACATCAGCCCTCATGACATGGGTTGTTGGTAGCCTTGTAAACAGAATGCTTTGCTTTTGAGGCTTCATGCCATTAGGTCACCCTCTTTTTGAACATACCATCGTCTTCTTCCTAACCTAGTCACACCAATGGCTGACAAATCACAGGATCACAGAATATTCTGAGTTGGAAGGAATCCACAAGGGTCATTGAATCGAGCTCTGAAAGTGAATGGCCCATACAGGGATCAAAGCCACAATCTTGGTGTTACTGGTACCATACTCCAACCAATTAAACAAAAGAGATAGAAGCTGGGAGATGTCTTTTAGTCCAATATTAAATATGTGATCAGGTACTGATAACATTATTTTTTGAGTCTTATTTGCCACAAACTCCAGCGTACGTGACGTCTTTGGTTACAGCCTTCAGAGAGAAACAAGTAGAAATCTGCTCACTTACAGGAGCAATCTCATAATCTTACACGTAAAGGTAAACCAGATCTGAACCAGCCTGGATGGTCTTGTAGTCTGTTTACCACAGGTAGGTTTGGTATACAGTAGTTGAAATAAATAACAACCAAAAAAATAATGTATCCATGTTGATTTTACTGGGGAAGTAAGATGAGAAAGTCCCACCATGCCAGAAGGCGGGAGGAAAAGGAGCAGGGGATGGGAAATTATTGTGGTAGGAATTGAAGGGATTATAAGTCCATGTGTCAACCCAGTACTGATTTCTGCCTTCATTTACACCAGACTTAGCCAGCTTTAATTCAGACTAGCTTCATTGGATCTTCTCCATGTTTATGATACCATATCAGATAGCAGGAAGGATCTCTGTGTGTGAAGGGTAAACCCCTGCTGACACAGTTTCTGCATGTGTATTTGGGGGTTGACAACACTCACAAGGTACATGAAGGAACCTCACGGTATGTAACTGGTTTAGATTAAGGATTTTACATATATAAATAGAGTGCTTAGGTGAAGCAGGCCAGTTCATGTTATGTTACTTCTGTATTAAATCGGAGCAAATGGAATCAACAAATGTGGAGGCCAGAAGTCAGATTCTCAAACTTACTTCCAGGTTTACTGTCAAACACTTCCACTAAGCCCCTTTCCACTAAGTCCCTTTCCACTGACAATAACACAATAGAGAGAAACATCAAGAGTTTTCTCTTCATCTTCCCATCTGGAGGAACGCAAAGCCTCTCTTGGTTGACAGAACGGCCCTTCTCCCCTCTGCTGCCACATGACCTAGTCTGTAAAAGGTCTTCAAATACAACTATTCTCTTGCTATGCACAAATCTTCGCTACTGCTCTTCCTTTGCTTGAATTTTTCTTTTTTAGGAGAAGTGATGAAAAAGGAAGAAAAATCAGGTAGGAAAAGATGTCCTTCACTTGAACCCGTACACACAGATGAAAGTTTGTGCCTACCATTGTGGATGGGAGGCATTGTCAGTAGTGGGCTGAATTCTGCAATTTTGAGCAACTGTGTAAAGCAAAGGTAATCCTGGAAACAGCCACAACACATCCATTTCACACATTCATTACATTTAATGCAATAAACTTTGCCAAGATTCTAAAGTAAGACTTTTGAATTGAAATAAGAGACGTACAAAAGTCAAATTACAATTTACTAAAAAAAAATAGCAAGAGAAAGAGCCAATATTGCAAGTTAACTGAAGAGAAAGGAACTTAACATACTCAAGTGATTCTGAGAAATGGGCATTGTTTCATGGTAAGAGTAAAACAAAAGGACATGAACACAAAATCCTGATCCCAAATCAATGGATGAACACCATATCTCATCTTTGTCTGTTGTGAATCTCCATTATAAAAAACAAAAAGCCAAGAAGCAAACAAACAAGACAGAAACTGAGTTGTACATCAAGAAAATAAAATTTACTAGTTGCTGGAATTGACTGATAGAAATCTGGGAGAATGTACACAAATATAATGAGTAGGAAGAAAGCAAACACAATAAGCAGATAATGCTTCACCTTCTTGAAACATGTCCATCAGTGTTTCCTGCAAACACCAAACTCCTGCTTTTGGAAAGGCTTTTATTAACTATGCATAGACCATTCCTTCATGCTATCCTTCTCCAAATAATAACAATTAAAAACATAGGCTTGACGTGAGACGTGTAGAACTAATTTACAGCTGCTACTATTTCAAAATTATAGTTTCTTAATCCTGAAGAGCATGACTGGGCCAATTATATCACTGAAAATGCCCAGTTTTTAATCTGGGCAAACAGCACTGTAATATCAGTCTGAAAAGGGGAGTCATAATGTATGTGAGAATCAGCCTATTTACTTACTGTTCTCTCTGATTGGCATCATAAAGGGATGGTTTGGGCTGAATTTTAGCCCTGTGCTCTGCCTTTCAGAGTTATCTCCCAAGCTGACTATAGCTACATTAATATCCCAACCCTTTGCAAACATCCCAAGCTCTTCACAACCTAACTTCAGGCCAGGACGCTGAAGAATGAAGTTGTTTGTTACTCACGAGTGTGAGGCACCCACAGGGTGGGGACACTGTGATGTGTCTTGAAGTCTTCTCAGTGCTGCTCCCAGGATTGGTAGAGAAAGGATGCAGCCCATTCTTGACAGACTGTGAGCAACCGCTGACATCCTCCTCTCTCTAATCCCAATGGTAGGGCACATAGGGACAGAGTGGATCAGGGACATTGCATTTTGTGATGCATCACTGACAGGAGAGTGGTGAAATGCAATGTTCTGTTCACTGAAAGCGTGTTCCCAAATTTGATACAAAGTCAGCTGAGCACAGGAAGAGATTCTGCAGGCCAAGAAATAACAGCAGCTTGTTTTTCCTAGTGGGTGGCTGGTCTGTGAGGCTATGTCTACAGGAGAGGTACAGATGGGTACAGATGAAGAAGGATTCTTGCAAAAACAGCTGCAGAGAGCCCTCCATTGGGCATACCTCACTTCAGCTGCAATGCCCGTGGGGGTGTTATTTTTAAGCAGTTGGCCCTGTAGATGGCCAGGAGAATGGGACAGGAAGTATTGTTACAGAGCTGTGATAGCTGCTGTCATTGAGGTAGCTGACTGGTAGACAGATAGCTCTACAAATAGGACAACATTAAGAAAAGGATGTAAGGAAGTGTTTTATTTTCATTCCATTGCCTTTAACTACTATAAATTCTTCAGGCCCTGAGATGTAAGGAGACAAGATTCTCAGCCTTCCTCTAGACTTACCCTGATTAATGCTCTGCCAGAAGGAAGTAATATATTAATTGTTTGTGATCTGGAAAAGGATAAGTTCCTGACTTTGCATATATTACCAAAACTGAGTCAGATAACGCAGTCTTAAAGGCAGACTTTGGCACATTTCTCACTCGTGAGACTTCCTGAATTGAAGAGGGATGTGTGGCCATGATTATTGCATCCAGCTTCCAAAAAAGGATGCCTCCTTCTTCAAAGCCAGAGCAAAGAGACTGAATCCACTACACATGCAGATCCAAGTGTGGGATAAAAACAAAAGGTACTTTAGTGTATACCCCATGTCACCAAATCTTCTTGTGACAACAGTAAGATTAATTTAACACTGAATATGTTCACTGACTACACTCTGCAAAAACACAATATATGCTTAATTAGTAACACATTATCTAACAGCTTCAGCAATGACAGGCTGCCACATGTGTTGGGAGTTTTGATTAAAGGTTAGGCAATTCTCTGAGAAATGGGAGTTAATCACTTTGGACCAGTTTTCTACCTTGACTTCAGACCTGTTTCTGCAGCACATTTCACCGTATGCTGCTGCCGAACTGCAAAGTGGTTAGGCAGGTTCTTTATCCTTCTAGATCTGAGCCTTGACACTTGCATAAATAATAGTGATGGCAAAGCTTTGCTCAGACCAAACTAGCCCATCCCATCGCTCCTTTCTTCCTCTGCAAGGTTCTGAAGATTCTGGTTGAAGAAACTGGCAATTATGAAGACTATATTGATATTAAATTTGCTTTAAAAACATGGAAGTTCAGTATTTTGTTCCTCTTGAATGCCGATTTCTCCAATCTTTTGTTCCTGCCCACTGGGTCTTGGCCCTGCCCCTTTGAAGTGCACAGAAAGAAACAAGGATCACAGAATCTGCTCACTCTCACTGTGACCCATCATACATGTAATTTGCTTTAACTGAACTGGACTGAACTTGCCTACCAGGTAGATACATAAATGCCAATCATGACCTACGTTGTTTAGTGCAGTTTGACAATATTAGGACTACAGGTTAGGAAAGAAGTGAGCAAGTAATTCAGGTTGGGATTGTTGTGCACTAGGAAATCTGCATGATAATTCATGCAGAGTACTTTGCATGACCTTGTCTAGTTTAAGCAATATCAATTTCTTGACTACCACAATTATTCACATTGATTATATAAAGAAAAAAAACACTACTTGAATTGTGTCAAATATTTGCATGAATATATTTCTGTAAGTGGAAAAGGATTTATTTCTCCTGGGCATACTTCTGAATTTTTTTGTCATTCTTTTAATATAAATATTTGAGCTTGTTCCCTAACAGATACATGTCAGCAAAAGCTAAATGAAAGAAACTATATAAGCTGCATACTTTAGCTTTAATAAAATTCAGTACATTTCATTTATTTTTAATAAATTTAAGTATGCTATACGATAAAAACTGTCTGTATACTTTAATACATATGGACAGACATATATATTTACAAACCTTTCTTAAGTAGTCTTCTCATTTTCTTTCAAAGGCCCCAGAGGATTCAAATGACATATGGCAAGAATTCTTTTAAGGTAATCATATAAGAAAAACTGAGCAGATGGAAATATATGGTCACTGACTGTAAGATCAAAATCCCCAGTGAGTCTGTTGTGAACACCTAGTTCATACTGAAATGGAGTTTTTATTCTTCTTAATCTGTATTTTGTACAAAATGTGTGCTTTCCATTTTAAAATAAATGTGCACATTGAATCATAAGATTATTGTTTTTGAAAACAGAGTTAGAGTAAAAATTCCTACTTCTAAGTTTCAGATCAGGTACTTAAAAATAATAATTATTTTTCTATTAAAAACTTCCAAATTTATAATTGGAATACAATTTGAATTCAGTCACAGTAGTCCCATCTAAGGGTAAGATATCTGCTAATTCAACTGAAAGTTGAGGCTCTAACTTCCCACAGTTGACACAATTGCTCCCGTTTTTAGATTTCTTTGAGTATGTAAAACAATTTTTAAAAGCAGCTGGGCTTTTATGCTGCCATTTCTAGCAATTTTTCATTCATTACTGCTCACGTTTTAATTATTAGCACAATTCAGATATAGTGATGGTTTTAAAGCCTCTAGGAAAGACAGTAAAACTGGAAGAGTCTTAAATAGTTTAATTATAAAGCAAATAAACAAGTACAGTAAAAATTCACAGAATTTTGACACAAAATCAATTTTACAGTGGACCAGTAATATCAATGACTCCACTATTATAATTTGAGGGATTGATGATGCAACACTGACAAAAATTCTTAAAGATTATTTACTCTTTAGACCTTTTCAGGCGTACAAGTGGTTCATAGTTAGCCTATTTGTCACAACAAGTTCAGTTTCTGAAACTGGGAACTCAGTAATTGCCTGCAGTTTTGGTAGGAGTTTTGCTGAGCCCTGCAACCCAACTTCATAGGAGGGTGCAGCCACAGGTAGCCAGACTACAGTTTTGATTCTACAGAACAAAAATCCTCATTAAAACATTCTTTAAAATCCTGACCCAACATTTTATAAATACAGCTTGATAAGCTGGGGTATAGGAGTTTAGGAATGCAAGGAACATGAATATCCAGAAAAATTTATAGAAATCAGCAAGAACCTTATATATTGTTGATTCTTCATTACAGATGTTGTTGTATTTGACAGTTACATACTGTACATAATTAATTTGGTTCTTTTCCCTGTAATGTACATGACCTGATTGTAATTTTCACAAATTGGATCATTTTTCATAATTATTCATCATATCATTTACGTGAACAAATGTCAGGCTATGGTTTGTCTTCAAAAGCAGAGCTGCATCTTCTGCTATGTATGACTGATGTCTCAAGTAAACCCATAACCCCGGACTCTTCTCTGGATACTCTTTATAAATAGGAGCAAAGCAAAAAATATTTCAAAGGCTTTGAAATTTTAAGGGAAAGCAGAGAGTACATTAAGCAGGAAAAGATAGTAGACACAGGAAAATTAGGACAGTTTATGCTTTTCCTGTTAATATTTCCAAAACTTCCCTTTTTCAAAGTACTATGTTTGGTTACACTCATGGACAGAAGATTAACAAATATTTTGTGTTTTTCTTAACATGTCTAAGTCATCAGAAGTACAGGATTTTAAACATTTCAAAAACTTAGGTTTCTTTGCAGTAACTAAAGTGTCTCATCCTAAGCCAAAGGAAGTATATGGCTTACTGCCTCATCTTAGATTCTTACTTTTAAAATTTCAGCTTTCTCATTGTGGCCCACAGAGAATGATGAGAAGCGCAGGGAAACAACCTGCAGATGAGTAAAAAAATGTTTCACCTAATCAGCTTTAACTTACTCTATAGCCAGTGGAAAGAGGTGCTTCCTATGGCAGGTCCTCTGATCTCCAGTATCCACGATGGGTTAGAGAAATCCCACTCAGGGGCTTGCTGCGAATTTAGGCAAGTGCTTTCCAAGGCTTTCCTACTCACTGGCTATTACTTCATTCTCACAGGTTGGTCATGGGTTCAGGTCTGACTGAACACAGGTCTGTTTATTTAGACTTTTAAATAACACCCTAAAGGAAGTCCCAGGAGCTGACCTGTACAGGAGACCTCAGCAGAATTGCTGATACTGAAGCTTCGTCTGAACTGAGGAGTAGGCTTGTGCCTTCACTCTCCCAGACCCAGTCCCTTTTTACTATCCCCAGCAGGGGATTGCTGCAGCAGATCTTGACTCCCCTCCTTGCTTGTTCAGGTTTCCTTCAAGTGCAGAATAGGATATACAGAAGAAACAGTGATTTGTCCTAGCATTCAGGTGTGGTGCCCTAACATGGGGGCCAGGACATAGCATCCATGGGTAACTCAGCCTGGCTGGAGCTTCCTCCCAGCTGTTCCAGCAGCACTCCCAAACTTCTCTTAACCCAAACATAGAGATCTCAGCACTGGTTCAGACAAAATGCCTAAGTATGAAATAATCTGGACACATGGTGGCCACTTCTCTGTCTCTCCCTGAACAGCACTCTGTTGAGCTGGTTTGTGTCTTTTGATCTGGACTTTCCACAAAGCAATAGTTAAGAGGGAACAGCATTAATCTTCCTAAGTAAAGCTGGGAGCTAAATACCCCTCTCACCCGTTGAAATAAGGGAGACATTTCTAGCATACCTCTCCATCCTGCAAGGCGTGCTATCAGCAGCCTGCAATCCTAACTGGCATGCTGCTACTTCTTCCCTTTCCTGCTAGCTTGCAACCGTGGTGGCTGCTCAGGCTCTGTGATACAGTCTGTGCTTTGATACCACACAAAAGGTTTTAAAGTGGAACACATCACAGAACTAGGAAGGGTGAAATGGCTTGCTTTCATGAATCATAATCTTCTCTTTCTTCTTTTCCCTCCCTTCCCATGCTCCTTATCACTCATCCTAGTTCTGGACTGGCACTGTTCCCACTAGGCACACTGTTGTTCTTTCTTCTCTCAGTTTCTCACTGTTACTGTTCTACATCCTCTTATACCCAAAGAAACTTCCCTGCGTCAACCACATTTCCAACTTCTCTTTTTTTCCCCCAAATTCCATTCACTCATAAAAGTGGTAGCTGTAAATAGCTCCCAAAATCTCAGAGTGGCTTCTCAGACAAGTAATTTCCCTTAAATGGCCCTACAATAAAGACAAAAAAATACCTGTCTTTCCTGTCCACTACCTGAGGAAAAAAGGTATTTTTGAACCCGACCTGAGGACAGATGAAGGCAAGCAGTGATAAGTGGGAAAAACTGCTACCAGCTCCTGACTGGCCATGCTTTCTTGTGACAGCTTCATGCCTCCTACTCCTCCAGAGTGTGAACAGCTGCCCACTGCTGCTTATTGTCTGCACACCGCATTTGTTCTGCACAGATCTGTGCACCGAGGCTTTGGGAGATTGGCTAGAGCTTGCTTGGGTCTCTGAACGTGAGGAGACAACTTCTTTGATCCCTGGGATCTAGACTTGGCTCTTAAGTCAAATAGTGCTGGTGTGTTGACTGCCTTTTAACTCGTTCTTGAACTGTAGGGTTTCTTTGTGAGGTCAGTTCAAAAGGTTCAGAAGTTTGCTGAATTCTGGATAGTAATGAACAAAAGCTGAGAGCAAAAGGCTGTACCAGGGCTAAGTCAGATTTACTACAAGGGATTTTTACTTTGCAAACAGAAAGCTGTAGGAACCCCAGAGCAGAAACAGTGACAGGAAGATTCCAATGACAGGTCATGGTACAATGCCGAGACTTGCAAAGCTGGCAGAAATATTTGCTGTCAAGAGAAGCCTGACATTGGAGCTTACTGGCCACCACGGAAAACATTTCTATCCGGTCTTCAGGAAAAGGGTCCCTGCACATGGGGGCTGCGATGAATCTGCCCTGAGCACTTCCTCTAATTGCTTCCAGTGCTCTGTTCAAACAGCAGTGCTGTCATTCGGAATGGCTGAGAGAAGGAAGGCCTTAAGTTCAAATGTAGCCAAGGGTTTTATATAAAACAAGGGCTGAGCCTATCCCCATCCTTCGGGTGCCACAGAAGGAGCAACCAAACCTTTGTTAGGCAGTGGAAGGACAAGAAGCAGGGAGCACACTGCCCCAGCCTCTTTTCCCATATTTGCAGGGGGATAGAAGTGTGTTGCTCTAACTCAGCTGTTTCTGTGGGTCAAAATACAGAGGCCAAGGGTGCTCTGGCATCAGCTAATTTAGGCCACCAAAACAGTGGAAAAGTAACCCATGGAAAAAAAACAGGTTTTTTGCTATTTTAATGAGCTGGTGTGAATCAGCAAAGGAACCAAAAAGAGCAGGCAGAGATCTACAGCTGGAAGCTGAGACAAGGCGGAAGAGCAGGGGAAGGAGGATAGGAAGCCAGGATAGGTTATACCAGATTTCCTCCTTTTGTCTGCGGTAAGACATTGTGGGCTCAAATGTCTGTGAAAATAAAGCCTTGGGGTGAACTTACATGCCCATTTCAAGCTGATAGGAGTGTTCACTGACACGAGAAGAAGGAAGTCTCCCAGCTTCAAGGCCCAAACAGCTTCATGAGATCTTTTCACACAGTTGTTTGTAACACTTCTCATTCACTTCAGGTTTTTTGGTGGAAGACTAATTTTCAGAAATCAGATCAGAATGAATTTAGTAATAGAGACTTTCAGAAAAGGGTTTTGTGAATGTGGTAACCTTGTGCACCTGGGGTTATTGATGACTTAATAATTTTGTCTAGCTTGCTTTGCTATGAACAGACACACTGACAGAAAACCATAGAATCATAAAAGATGACCAAAAGGTGAATGTATAGGGGAGCTAGCAGGACTTTCAAAAGAAGGTATACTGGTTTTGTAATTTATATAGAGGCAGAGGCCTCTTGTGTCATCACCTGCCAATGATGATACAAGGCAGGAATCATACAAACATCATCAAGATCCTTAGGACATCTCTTTGTTTGTCTATAAGTCTGGATCTCGTTTTTGCAGTTTGGGTATCTATGTTTCACTGCTTTGTAAAGGTCTTTATGGTCTTAGTCTGAAAAGTGATGAAGCATCAGAAATATGTGTTCTTCTTCTACAAGATGCGGTCCATGGCTATATTCTTGTTCCTGGTACAGGGCCAGACTCCCTGATGCTGCTGAGTTCCCAGGACAGTGAGAGAGCTGGTTATAGTTTCCTGGTTATCTGAGTCAGCTGCTGCAATGTATATACACCAGATGACAATCATCCCACAAGGGACTGTTCCTCAAGCTAAGAATAGCTGGAGCAGTGAAAAGAGGGGACTATAAGGGAGGAAAGCTGTCCCAGTGTCTGCACTGAATGGACCAGGTTGCAGCTTGTACAGCTTTATCATAATTAATAATGAAAGTGATAGGGACGACAGGCCTGTAATCTTGGCAGCCCTTCAGCATCTGATCAGCCTCATTCGATATCTTTAAGTAACGCAGATCTAAAGCACTAGAGCAATCAGGCTCCTGTCAGAGGTGAAAGAGGGTGTTTCTGAGCCTGATCAGAATAAAAAGTTTGTCTCCTTGGAATAATGTCAAGTAAACCCACCAACTTCCGAGTATGAAGAACCCACCACAGCCTTGGGAATGAGCTCAAAACAAAGGCTTGCATTGCACCGCCGAGACCCTTGGAATAACCTCTTCCTTCCTGAGACAGGTGACAGAGCTAGGGACTTTTGCCCACACAGGAGCTTTCCTGCTTGCAACTCTCACCAGCACAGGCGATGCCTCCTCCTTTGCCAGCTGAACAGCACAATGCTCTGCCAGCACAGACCACCCCATGGCACTGGGAGATAGATACCTGCTCCTCCTGCCACCAGACCTTGTGCGCTTTCTCTGTTTCAATTGGAGGAGTACCTGTTAAAAAGCTTTAAATATGTGAAGCAAATACACATTTGCATCCAAGAAGCTGATCGATAAGGAGCTGTAGTTTCTTCTTGATATCTTTTCCTGTGTAACTCTCTCAGCAGAACAGCATGCACCATATTCAACTTTTTGAGTCATATGTGTAAATAGTTCTTGGCCCTCTATGCTTTAGATACTATGAACGTTACGCTTAGTCACCACTGACAATTGTCTTTTGAGTATCTGGGCAAGACAAAACTGTCAAAAGACCACAAGTTAGGAATGGCAAACTTGCCTCTTCTGATTTTCCATTTACTAAAATAGGTTTGCATGGCCAAAGTCTACTTTGAGCTCCATTTTCATTATGCAGTTTTTGGGTAACACATAAAAACTAATTTTCTTCTTTATCATTCTCAAGTTACTGGATGATACTAAAACACTTAACAGGAGTATGGTAAGGCCATCTCTCCCACTCTTCATTGCAAGGTAACACAGTCAGCAACTTTCATACTGAGGTGCAGCTGAAGCACAGCTACTGCAGGCTTTCTAATCCACAGCCACCTTGAAATTATTGTCTTACACCAGCATTATTAGTTACAGACTAATTTTACATATGGCTATATATATGTTCTAAACTGTCTAAAGTTACAATGTCAGTCCTGGAGAAACTTCAGCATTTTTACAGGGTATTATTACTGAAGTTCTTGTGAAACACATGATGTGGCTCTTTAATACTTGCTGAGCAAAATAAGCATTTCATAACACTCATTCTCACTAAAGAGGAGTTGTTCTCTGCCAAAGGCACAAGAAAGAAGCCTGAATAAAGACCTTAGTGAAGGAGAGAAACAGGTGAAATGTCTTTTGAAAGATGGAAATCCTTAGCTCTGAGTATAAATTCAGGTCTGTGGCAATTTGTAAGTCTTTAGAGTTTTGAGGCAGGAGTTACGGCCTGGATTATGTTGTCAGCCATCCCAGAGACCTGGACTGGTCTTTTTGCAGTAAAATCTGAAACTGTAGGTCAAAATATGACCTTTGTATACATTTGAAGTTGGAAACCTGTTTTTCTAAACATTTCTTCTGAAATGACTTATTTCTATCCAAAAGCGGTAGTAACGGATAATCCAGGTTTCAGTTTTATGGCAGCATTATGATTCATATCCCTATATATCTATTCTATATGTTTTATTAAATATCTTCAGTAATTTAGGCAAGAAACAACACACTTTATATTCCTTTGAAGTGGTACTGACTATTTTTCAATCCTATTCTGATTTGATGGCAACAGGCTCTTGTTTTCCTCCTGTTAGCAATCAGCTAGACTATTCAATTTGTATCCACTTGACAAAGTTAATATTTGTGCCTAATATGATCATTGCACTATCATATATAAATAGACTGTCACAGTCATTCCTCAGAGAAGCATGAAGACTGAGAGGAACATCTGCCAACCTATTTCTCCTTCCAAAAGTAGAATTCTTTATTACTCAATGGAGTTTACACACAAGATCAGTGATACATATGAATAAAAATCCCTGGCACATGTGTTTATGATAATTTTTATTCAACTTCATTCATAATTCAGATATCCTTATTCTTTTCAACAGTGCATTATATTTTCTTTTCCTTTTTCTTTTCATGATTTGGTTTACTTTTCACATGTTTCCAGATTTGTCATCTTCTATGTGGAAAGTAAATATCAGGATTTCTTTGTCCTGCCTTGGAATTGCTCAGGTGACTCATTAAGATGAGAGCATGCTCATTTTCCAAGACGAAAGAAGACCACATTCTAGTTTTGATGTTTCCAGCGTAAAAATCTCAAAGCGCCATTAATAGTTCTTCCAAGCTCAAAAGCAAGAACTATTAACAAAATTTTGACATTTTTGTGTTTCCTTTTGACAATTTCCTATTTAATTGATCATTAAGGCAGAGATCACACTCGTGCTCTGTCCTTGTCCCTCACAGACAGATCTCTTTATAGCACCAGCTCCCCACAAGACACACACACAGTCTCTTCAAGGCTGCTTGATGCCTGCAAACCCCCATGCTGCCTGAACCATCAGCCCTGGGAAAGAAGGAGTTGCCTTGCCCTCCATGTGGCAGCTGTTGCATTTGGGAGGGAACAGATGGACCTGGCAAGGCCCCCTTGGGTGCTCCATCTACTCCAGTGGGTCAAGTTGGATGCTGTGCTGCAGGGAGCCAACAGTAAAGGCGTTTAAACAAACACTGGAGCCCTGGCCTGTCCCACTGTCAGACAAGGAGCCTGTGCTGTAGCTTGCAGGGTGCTTCTGTTGGCAGTGACCATGTAAACCCTCACACATAAAGGAGGGGAAGTGATCTCTTTCTTACACCTGGTTGTAGGTTTGCAGCACAAGTCCAACACGGGACCAAAAAGTTCGCTTTTTTTGGCAGGTTACAATCCTACCTTTCAAGAGAAGGTAATAGTCCTCAGTCCCTTTGTGTACCCAGGCTATAGCTTTCATAACATTCTCCTTGAGGAGAGGTAAAATTGTTACTGTATTTTACCCATCTAAGGGAAAACCTCAAGGATTAATGGCACAAAATGAGCCTTCTAGCACTTCTCATTTGCATCACGGTATATTCATGATTTAAAGTTCACAGACGTATAGAGAGCTGTGACAAGTGTCATGTTTGAGCGTGGCTGTGGTGCCATTGTCAGCCAAGCTACTTTGCAGGGGTAAGGATATGGCCCTGTGTTTTACATGCATTTGTGTTATTTTTCACATGGAAGCTTCCTTTTATAATTATTGGCAGGTTCACACAAAATACACAGGAAAATACATACACAAAAGCCAACATGCACACATCCATACAGGTAAATCTCCCAAATAACTAAAATCCCCTGCTCCTTTTAGACAATCATCACTACACAGGAACAGTATTTTCTGCACACTCCATGATTATAAAATATCAGATGAATGTGCTGTGTGCTTTATCTACTACTATGGATTTGACAAATAGGTTATTTCCACCATTTTTGTTAAAACAACACAAACCTGATTTCTTCGAAGTCTGCATTTTTTTACATTTGGAAGTAAGTATCCCTTAAAAACAATCACCTTTTGCAATAATCTTATTTCATATCTTCTTACTCCTCAGTGGGATGAATTGCTCATGCAGCTGGCAGCATTTAGCTTTGTGTTTGCATACCCAGTGATGTGGCCAGGTTTCATAATGCTGTGAATACCAAACCATAAAACCGCTTTTCAAAAGCAAATTCATAAATGCACTCATGCATACCTTTTTGAGTTATGAGGTGGCTGCAGATTTGGCAGTGCTGACTTGATGCAGTTTTGACAGGTTAGGTTAAAGGATTAAGTCTAGTCTGTCTTCACTTTGCCCTGGCTCTGACACACTCTAAAAAAAGTTGTAGGCTGGCTCTGTGCCTAGTATGACCTCTACATCTCCTCAGAGTGACAACACTTCCCTTTAAGGCTCTCCAAAGGTCGAGGCAGATAACTTGTTGAGTCTTCCAGATACTTTCTTATCTGTGGCTCTTCCTCCTAACCTCACACAGTGGAAGAAATATGCAAAACCTTGGAGGAAAACAAATCAGGCTTCATGAAGAATAACCAGCACTAGATCAAATATATCTATCAACCTTTTCCTTATTATACAATCTTTACTTACAACAAACATCTGAGATCACAGGTCACTAAAATTGGATACGTGTTCCATAAAAAGAGATCTCATAGCCCATCTTCTTTTTGCCCTGGCTAATTTGCAATTGAAAGCAACTTTCAAGAACTTAAAAAGAGAGAGCTGGGGAAGTAACGATATGATGATAGAAGAGTACACTTTTACAAAAAAAAAGCCCATTTAACAACTGTTCATCTCTGAGGAAAACATAATCTGAACAAATATGGATGATAAACTCAGCCTTTTATTCTGGCATTTTGCCAAAAATTTTTACATAGAAGTGTTGACATATGCAAGATTCATAGAGGTTAATAGATTTAAAAACCAGAATAGCACCTGTTTTTCTGTATGATTTATCCATTAATTTCATCTAGTATTGTGTTTAAAGGCTTGTGACTGCAAAATATTGTTTGGGAGAGAGAAAAAACCTCAATATTCAGTTTTGATGTACAAGTTCAAATTTTAATAAAACAATAATCTTTCTATACATAGTGTTATCACCTTATATTCTGATTACTGGAATGGGTACTTTTGTCTTCTGAATTCAAGTGCCTTACTGAAAGGAAACACTTTTGGTAGTTAGAGAACTATATACAGGGCACATGCATCTCTTGAGTTTGATTCTTTAAGAGAAGCTAAAAACTTTAAGCTTCCTGTAGGTTTGATTGCAAAGTGGAATTTTCTGTCCGTAAAATCAGTCCTTTAGCTCTTCTCTGAGCACTCTGCAAGATTTTTAAATCTTTTTTGAAGAATAGATATCAGACTGCATTTTGGCAATGGTGTCAGTAAGTTTGTGGACAGAGAGAACACAGCTCTCTTCCCCTGTTCCATGATTTTTTGTTTGTAAATCCACAGACTTACACTAATCCTCTTGGCTGTAGCACCAGATGAGAAAATATTTCCACTGAAAAAGTATTATTACCTTTCCAGGCTCAGTGCTTCTCAAAATATTCTCTCCTTAATGTTAAATCTTGCATTTTTTCCCCTATGTGGTGGCCTTACATTTGGTGGTATTAAAAAAAGTATTATTTTTTCCCTAGTTTATTAAGCAATTAAGAGGATTTTGTACAGGCAACCCAGCATCATGATTTTTTTATCACAGGTTCTATTTTTGTGGCACCTGCAAACCTTATCAACAATTCCTTTATATTTCTTATATGCTTTTGTAAATGATTTATGACTGCACTAGAACAAGAACTGGTCTGTGTGAGACCTCAGTGGAAGCATATTTGATTATGATACTCTGGTAATTACTCTGTTGGATATTTATCATTCATATATCACCATATCATATCATCTTATGATACTGAGAAATTTGCATGGTAATATGTGAAAAACTGTACAGATACTCAGAATACAGAATAATTAAAGTACCTTTAATGAGCCAGTCATCTCTCAAGAAAGGAAATTAGGCCAGAAAAAACTATTTTTTGTTAAAAAAAGTCAACTGGATGGAATTGTAATCTCATTCTTTATTTTTCATATCAGTTATCCCATTATTTTGATAAATTCGATGTCATCTTTATAGGTTTATTCTAATGATCATTTTAAAGTACAAATTTACATGCCATCCTTTAGAATTTCCCTGCCATTCTGAATTTTTTAAATGTTACCGGGAACAATTTTCACAATGCTTTCAAAACCCTTGGATTCAAATGATAAATATTCCTTTGTTAAAAAGCCCTTACTGTAATTGTTTAACTTGTTTCTGAAGCCCGTTTATTTCTAACAGTGCAAATGACTTTGTGACCAGGGGGTTTTTTCTGTTACAAATCACCTGAAATAAGACGTTAAAAACCCAACTTAGAACATAGCTATGAGCCCAGTTACTGACATATGGAATTCCCCATATTGCTGTTTGAACCTACAAATGCATGACCTCAGACTCAGGTCAGTTTGAGGCTGGGTTTCTGTCCATTTTTAGAAGAAGTGCAAAGAGAGAGGGAAGGAAAAAATACCGTGAGGTTCAGCATCTGAGGTTTTGGTTGCTTTTCTTATTTCTGTAAGCATTGCCAAAGACAACGGTTGCTTCACGGGCTGAAGTAATGTGAGGATAAGAAGGTGTCAGCCAGGGCAGGGGCTGGGACAGGAATGTCCACCACCTTCCTGCCCTGCAGGGACACAAATGTGCCCTGCTCCCAGCAAGTGCGAGATCCATGCTGCCACGACTTGCTCCTCAGCAAGGGCTGCAACCCAAAAAGCCCAGCATCCGCATGTTTAAATGCAAAGAGGGTAGATTTAGTTTAGATTATTAGGGAGAAATTCTCTGAGACACTGGCACAAGTGGCTCAGAGAAGTGGTGGATACCCCACCCCTGGAAGCGTGTACTTTACTAAACACGTACCAAATACAGCACCATATGCAGACTGTCCTCACAGTGTAAAGCTCTTGCTTCTTTGAGTACATTTTAGTCACTACCTAGCAGATACATTGATGTTCAGCAAAGTACTGAGGCTCAATACTATATATTCTGCTTGTCAGTCCACACCAAAGAAGATTCAGAGTGTGAAATTTAAATTTTCTTTCTAAAGAGCTTACATATCCTTAAATCTGATTATCCTATGAACCCAAAAACCAGTTTCTTGAACTTAAATACCCATCGATTATGATTCAAGAGTAGTTTTAAGCAGGCCAATTTCTACATGGAGTTATTATCCAGCGTGGATTGCTGAGTGTAAAGAGGACAATGGTTCAACAAGGAATAAAAATGAATTTCATGTTTTAACATTAGAAAGAGTAAACAAGATCATGTATTAATTAAATAAAAGACTAAACAGGACAAACCTTTGGAACAACAGACATAACATTTAAGAATAAAATCAACATGGCAGGGTAAAGGTCGGAGAAGATCAAGTAAGACGCTAATAGTTGTGCTTTTTCCATTTTCTTATCGATCAATATTATGTTTTTCCCAGTGAAAATGCAACAGCAGAGTTATTGCTGACCTTTTTCTCACCCTTCCATTGTGTATAAAATCACAGCAAAATAACAAACAACTTCATAAGCTGCAGAATTTTTTGAGTCAAAAAGCCTATGTCCAAAAAATAATTGTTTAAATGATGCATAGTAAAAAATGCTCTTTCCATGGTAAAAAGTAATCTACTTCTCTCCTAATTACACATGTGAAAAACTTTGTGCCAGCTTAAAAGTCGATAGTTTCACATTTTTTTGGGAAAATTCAGCAATAAACTTTGCTAGCATTTTAAATAACTGACAGTTCAAATACACTCTCAGCAACAAGAATAGCAATTAAGTGCATATTTCAAAAATAACTAAAGGCATATATATTTCACTGATTATAATGTGGTGTTTTTTTCTGAAGTTTAATTCCTCCTTCTCACTTTAATGTACCTTGGATCAAAATTCTGTTTATTAACAATAATTACCCATATTTCCCTTTTAAAAGCTAAGAATAAGCTTTTCTAAGAACTTTACGTTGCTTACTAATAAGGACATGGATGGCCCCAGTGAGCAATTCAATCAGAAAATTGTGTTCTCTGTTCCAGCAAAATGACACTTTCCATTTTCTGCCTTTGCCACTGCCACCAGGAAGAATGACACAGAAACTGAGGCAAAGAATAAGAGAAATTTAAAAAAAAAAAAAAGGAAAGAAATCATTTACAGTGATTTTAGTTAATTCAGAATGATACAGTGAGTGATTTATCCCATTTAATATTTTAATTTTGATCAGTTAAGATTAGGAACAGAATAAAAGTTTACATACAGTAAAGCTGAACTGATTCATCACCGTGTCTGTCAGAAAAAACACAGAGATATTATGATATACCAAAAAGGAACACCAAGTTTCTTTCAGGTGGAAGAAGAAATGCTTATCTTTTTCTACTGTAAATAGCATTTGCAGATCCTGCAGATATAATAAAAAATAGCTAACTCATTTATTGAAAAATATTCACAGTTCTCAAACATATTTTCAAAAATATGTACTGAAAACACAATCAGAAGTTAACAGCTGCCTAGTAAAAAGTTTGTTGTCATTTCCACTGTGCAGGTAGTGAAGATATAATTTCTTTACATGAAAATTAGATAATCATGGGATTATCTACATATAAATGCAGCTTGATAAACTACACAGTCTGGTGCTCAATGATACAGTAAGAATATGTTTTGTTGCAGAAGGTTATACACCCACTTGATGTCCCTTTATGGGATGTACAGGGTGTGGTGACTTTTGTAGACAAAGGAAGCCCCTTTGTCTTCATAAAAGTTATAGTTGTTTTTCCTTATTAAAAGCCACCAAAGAATAGAAGCATATAAGGTAATTTAAGAATCTATCAAAATCTCAATATTACATGTCAGATTGCAAAATCTGAACAGGGGTTATGAAATAGTCAAGACATATTACATACACATAAAAAATTCTTTGTGGGAGATTAGAAACCTTGACAGCTATCACAGCTTTCTCTGGAGCCGTGATATAGTTGAAAGTTACTCTGAAGCCGTGACCTACAAAGATACGTGATTATTGGAGAATCTCTGTCTTTGTTTAGACAAGCAGGTTGCAGCCAAACTTTTTTTTGCTGAAGGTACTTGAAAACGAAGTCTCGCAGTATTCCATGAGTATTTTCAAAATGCAGATGGCAAATGCAGAGTCTCCAGATGGATTATTTATTACTAAGTCTCATAATTCATTTAATGATGTAATTGTTTTACAAGCCTGGGTCGTTGTTTGTGAATATGTGAGTGTAGTGACATAGAAATTAACCTAATAAAATGCCACTATCGTGCTTACTGTGCCACAGCAATTACTGTAGGCAGTACACAGCTCTTTCTTGCTCTCCTCCTCTTCGTCATCCTTACCTTCTGCACTAAATTGAAACTAATGCTGCTTGAAGTCACAGAAAACAATGTCCAACAAGAGAGAAGATGTGTCCTTTTCTAACTATTAGCCCAGTCATTACATTTCCTCAAAACACTGGAAATGCACTGGAAATGCTCAAACTCTGGAACTCTAGCCAGTTTCTAGCAAGAGCTGTGCGGAAAAGAAGACATCTGAACACACTAAAACACTGTGATGGAGACATGGGAAAATGCAGAACCTTCTGTGGTACTTTTCTGCTATTTCTTACTGTAGAGTTACTGCTTCAACCCCATTTCCCTATATCTTTAACAATCACTAGTAACCTACAACATGTAAAAGCTGAATTGAAAAGTATGTCAGAATTCTCTGTCTGGTGAGACACTGGCTTTGAGCAGGATATTACGTAGGATACTGCTGTTTGGATTATCAAATTCCCAAGGTAAACTTCTTCCTCAGAAAGGCTGCTGTTTAGGGACGCTCCTCCTGGGGTGCCCTGGCTTTGGAAAGTGAAGCACACTTCACTTTCTACTGAGCAATAAAAAGGTATTTCCACAGTAAGGAACTGCAATATTTCTATTGCAGAGGAGGATGTTTGGATGCCATAAGACTGCATGGCTTGCAGCTCACTCTGCTTCTTCTCCTCTGCATCTTCTCATGTCTTTTGGAGGAGTTTTAACTTCCATTCTCTTTCTTCTTCCTTCCCATTTTCCTCATGCGAGTCTCCTCTCTGTTCTTGTGCTCTTTTCGTTCTGCTTGATTGCCTTTCAAGCTCATTGCTTTCATCCATTCTCCACCACATTTTCCTCCTCACCTTGCCATAATTTTATCATGAATGTGGTAAAACATGGCTAACTTTAGATGTATCTCTGACTTGTCACACATATTCCCTTATTCAAATTCCTTGATATCTCCCATAATTTTCTGTGGGACTTGGATTCCAGAGGGTGTCTTTGGCAGTGGCTGCATTTTCCCTGCATGTTTAGGTGACACTGCAAATGTTGTCTGCCTGGCTAAAGAGGGATTGGAGCTCCTTTTTTTCTGCCTGGAAAGAACCTTTGAAAGACAACTGTATTTGAGGCCTGCATGAAAGCAGCAGAACAGACAGTACAAACGAGAAAATGTTTTTCTGAATGGAAGAAGAACATGAGTGAGGAAAAACTATGTCGCAAGATATGTGAGAAACAGAGCCTCAGTAACAATAGCAAAGCTGGGGGTTTGTCTGCTTCTGTATTTTTCAAAGATGTGGCAGATGGACCTGAAGTCTTCACAGGACATGAGCAGTGATCAAGGAGCTGACCTGTAGTGACAGGACAGCACAAGGCAGAGAGCATCACTAAACCTGTGAAGCTGGCCCAGGTGACCACAGACAAGAGTTGACCCAGCTTACTTTCAATGCTGATTTTTCACCCTGCAGATTAATTAGATAGTGGCCCTGTAATAGCTTTTCACATTTGCTTTTGTTTTGTTTCATTTTTTTTTCTGTTATTTTTGTGTAATTTTATAGTTATGAGGGGGTTTTTTCCAAAAGGTATGCGTGATATCATATTTTCATGAAATTCCCATCATTTAACAGAGAAATGCCTGCCTATGAAGATCACTAGGAGATTTAAATTCCTCAGATTCTGAAGAGAATAGGGCTTTACTGGGACTCTGAACCAAACATTTTATTTTGAAAAGGACGTCTTGAAATAATTTTTTACTGCTGGTGGTTTCTGCCAGAAGGGCTAATGTTTGGAAGATGGAAGTTACAAAATGTATCTTGTATTTAAATCCTAAGAATAAACAATAAAAACTTCTATCTGGGGAAGGGGGAAGAAAAAAAAAAAAGGAAAAAAGAAAAAGCATCTTCCAAGAAGAGAAAATGCAACGTGGCTGTTTGGGCAAGAAATCTAGCACAGTTGCTGTGAGCCCATCAATCAGTGGCTGAGATGAACCCATTTGTAAAAGTTAATAGAGCAAAGTATAATGAAAGACAAATTGGTGTTATTAGTCTAAAGTTTATGGTTCAATTAAACTAATAATATGCAGTAAAGCAAAAAGAATAATTAGAAACTATGATAAATATACATGGGATTGTAAAAATATGACAAAGCTTTACATATTTTGTTCTTTTTGAATATAGTATCTTTTTGATAACTTTATACACAGTTGCCCTAGGGCATACAAGGAAACTGTAAGAGTAAGATTTAAAACAGATAATTACTTGAAACCAAATAGTATTAAATATGCAACATAAAATTTACAGCAGAAATTATCCTGAGAGCTGAACCAATTTGAGATTTTAAAAAATAAAAGGACATTTTAAATTGGTTTCATGATACTACTTGTTTATCAGCTTTTAAATAGATAAATTTTAAATATTTTATAGCTAAGCATTATTATTCTGTTCTCTGAACCCTCTAATATTTACGAAATACATACAATGAGCTGCTCTATCTACCATGAACCAAATCTTCTATGTCATCCGTACTTGTCTTTCTGGAAATACAAATAGGAAAAATATCCTCCTCTGCCAAGCACTCAGCACTGGCCCTCCCCTCCTTGCAGGGTAACATCAAGAAGACCAGGAAAACCTGAACCATCTTTTTCCCAGGAAACCAGTGAGAGTTAAGAAGCCAGGCCAGGAGACTGGCTAACTGCTTAAAGTGGCTGCTCCCCTAACATCCCTCAGAAGCATCCACGGAACCGACGCGATCCTGCCAAGCCTTTTGGCTCTGTCAGCAAGTACCCAGGTAACCTGGGGATGCAAGGCTCTGTTCTGCAAAACGAGGATCTCCTCAGCTCAGGAAAACAATCACTACTCACACACACGTACTTTGAACAGGAGGGCAGATTGGGTGCTGCAGCCACAAGCACAGACTGTCCAGGCACAGCTGGAATCAGCAGGAGCAGCTGAAGGTTTGACTCAGATTGAGAACGTGAAACTTTATAAATATCAGCCCAATGAATGTAACACGTAGCTGCTCAGCCTTCAAACTTACCGTACCATTTTAAAATATTTTTATTTTTCAAAGTTTATTGGGATGCCAGCCAGGTATTTTGGTCATTGAAAGATGGATGGGGAAATTGCACGAGGAGAATAGCCTAAAAAAATAATCCCAGTTAAAAAAAACCCTACATTTAATCTATATCTGACTCAATCTGCAAATGGCGAAACATCATTTCCTGTACAACACTGGAAAATGGCTGCAGAGGGAACGTGGAAAATATGACAGTAAACGTTTCAGGTTCATAAGAGGACAGAGATCAGTTTTGAAATGTGGTGTGAATGCTCCTGGGGGATTTTGTTAAGCAGACAAAATAAATAGAATTTTACTACAGAAAAGTAATTACATCAAGTAAAAAAACCTCCAAAACCCAAAACCAAACCATTAATTCAAAATATTATGAAGAAAACCCCAAGCAAGCTCAAACCTGTTCAACAAGATATTTTGGTATCTTTTATAGGCTTTGAAAAGACCATCATATCATCTTCTCAGGGAAGTTAAATTTCATACATCCTTAATCAATCAAATACCTTTTCTCAAGCCCCGGGGCTGTGACATTTCAGTCAATCAAAGGCAGAGGACAGCAGAGACCAAGACACTTCCAGGATGGGAACCTGATTAGATGTATATGCAACAAAAGCTCTGTCACCCCCACAGCAAGGAAACAGTATTGTATTTCAAGAAATGCCGTTTAGCTTCAGTAAGATCTCTGGACGTTTGTGTCAACAAGATTGTAATCCCCTACTGTCAGAGCTTTTTCCCACTATGAAATTCCTGTTACCAGTGATCAAGTTACATCTTGATCTTCTTTCAAATAAGCTGAGCGAGATGAGCTCTGAAGGCCTCATACCACAGGACTCAAATATTTTGATCTCACACGGCCAAATAGTTTGAAAGATAATGTCCCAAAAAAAAGTTTAACACTGTTTCCCAAAAAAACCCTACATAAAAAAATATAACTTCCATGAAAATTGCTTTAGACCAGATATTTTTATCACAATTTAGCCTAAAAAGACACAAAATGTTGAGAGGTTCTTACTTTTATTCAGCATTTCCATTTTCTTCCCTTTCAGTTGGATAAATTCATTAATTGAAACAACTCGATCTCTACTTATATTTAAAAATTATGTCTTTTTTTTTAATATTTGTTGTTTGAAATTTTGTAACAAATTGCTTAGGCAAAGTTATTTCAACCTATGAAATAATGCTTACCCACTGCAATAATTGATTCAAATATTGTCTTACTCAAACTTCTAATTTCCACCTATGATTGATTACTTAAATACAAGAAGATGTTTGGGTATTTTCTCCCTTCCTATTAATTGAAAGACTTGCAAATTTACAAAGAGTTTCCTGCAATAATTTCAATTAGAACTGAGCAAATTGTCTCCACCTAGCAATTCAGGAAATGCTTTATTATCTTCCTTCTTGATAACTCTCTGGGGAAAGATCCTCAAACAAAACTGATGTGTTGCTAGTAAAAGTTGTTCTTCCCCTTCTTCCCTCACACATACAGTTTACAGATTACATGCAGTCCTCTGGAATATTTAATGTTCAAAATTAAAAGTCTTTTGAATGTTCTCACTAATTTTCACAACTTTATTATTATGCTGAATTGGTTGAACACAATGTCCAGTCAGGACTGGCACAGTCAAAAACTCCACAGTGGGAAAACTTTAACCAGCTTTTCCATCCTCCTGTTTGCTGCACTAGCACAGCAGCGGAGCTTAAGGAGCACATATTTGAGATGACACTTGTCACTCTTTCTAATACAAGGCAAACCACTTTTCATGCCAGCTTTGGTCTAAGTGGTGACGGTCACTTCAGACACCAGTGTGAGAAAGAAAAGGAAGGAAAATATTAAAAGTGATTTCTTTGTCTGCTTATGCTCAGACAACACAGAAGATTGAGCCTTGACCATTCCCAGGATCACCTTTGTTGGAGAATCAATAAAAATAGTGCAGAGGTAAGATAATGTGAGCCACAGACGTGGGAAGTGGAAAACTGAGCCTGGAGAGAGGGACTGACACTGAAAGAGTTTTTCCTCCCAGAAGCACAATTTGTGGTCTTCCTCTGATTTAATTTATTTTATGAGGTTTTGATTCTGCCTTGGAAGTTCTCTTCTCCTTCCCAATTTTCTTCTTGGGAGAATCCACATACCATTCCAAGATCAGGCCCATGTTGCCTTTGTTAGGATAATTTAGCTATTAGAAAATAAAACAGACAGGAGAAAAGATTAAGTTTTCCTGTTGGCAACTATCAATTCCTTCAGAACTTTTGCAGAGAGCATTGCTGAATGGAGGGGAAAAGCTTCCTATTTGGTGAGCTTTTATTTTCATTTAAGGGAGTCAAAATTACAATGCTCTACCCCTTGCTCATCTGAGACAACACAGGCACACCTGGATTGCTTGGAAGCAACCTGAAAATCCACAGGTATCTCATCAACATCTCTGGTTCTATCTCCACTGCCAGTCATAGCTAAGAAAGCTCCTGGGACTTCTTTGGGGATCACTGAGAGGCCCGAAGTTGTCTTGTGCTATGTGGAGTTCCTCCACCAAATTTGTGTAGGGCCAGTTCCACCTTCTGTTTGCTCAGCAGGGAGAGGACTCACCGGTAGTTGGAGAGACCAGGGCTCAGTGACAGCTTTTCCACAGCTACCAGAAAGCTTCCTGAATGCCCGGCTTGGGGCTGTTCTGGAGCAAAACCAGCCTGACCTCATGTTAGTAGAAGGGGTCAAAATTTGAATGGTGGTACCATCAAACCTGGATTAAGACACAGAGAAGTTGGTGTGAGTGTGACAGCTCAGTTTTGGTGGGCAGAAAAGAACTCTTTGAGTATATTAAATGGCTGCTTGGTTATTTAATATATTTTTTCAAGCAGAAGCTTTAAATCATGCCTTCCTTCTTCTTGCCAAGTGCCCCAGCCCATAGATTCAGGGATATGCCCAGGTCACACACCTTTTCCGTCTGATCCAGCAGACATCTCTTTTTCACAGCTCAAAGCACCAGAACATAAATGGGAAGATATGGGATGCGCAATGCTCTGTTCAAGGGAGCACCCAACCTCCTGCTGAGGGCCTCCTGGTGCCAGCTTCGATCAGGCAGAGGAAGGGTGTCACGTCAGATGCCCTAAAGTCTCCGTCCCCAGTCACACCAAAAACCATCAGAAACCCCTAGCTTGAAGTGGATGAAAAGGAGTGTTTGATGGACAAAGAAAACAGCAGTGCATTTCCACAGTCTATCTCCTGACAGGTCCCTGCTTCGTGCTTTGCCTTCTGTGGCAGGAGGCTCAGGGACCTGCCCAACGTACGACACAGTTAAACTGTAGATGTGGCTCAGGATTGCATTGTATCACTAGAAGAAACAGAATTCCAGCCTCAGAAAGCCAGTCACTGCTTTCCAAATCAGCAGATATCCTGAAGTCTGTGGGAAGCCTGGGAAAACACCACAGCCTAGTATTTCTAAAGCGGCCACCAAACTAAATCAGCTGAGGGAAACAATGGGCATGTCTTGGAGCCAGCCATAAAAACGTATTTTGTAGGGTTAATCTTCACCTTTTCCTGCACTTCATTCCCTATTTCTTTTCTGCATTTCAGCCAGAATCCAAGTCTGTATGTCTTTTCAAACAAGCCACAAATAATTTTCCCTCTTAAATTTGTTTTCCATTGTAGCAACATCATTTTACAGCACACCAAGAATTTCCTGAGTTTTTTAATACTATCACAATACCTCACTTTTAATTACTTGAACAAAAGGGTTTCAAGTCCATCAGAGTGCCTTTCAAGGCCTGCAAAGATATTAACTGATTCCATAACCAATTACCTACATTTTCCTTTACTTATTGCAAATGTGACCTTTTGTTAGAATTTGATTGCAAGTTTCCTGCTGTGAGTATATAACTATCTGTGTGTCTGAGAATGGCTACCCTCCACTCATGTGATGACTGCTGTTAATTTTAATACACTTTGATGGCTAGGGAACAAATAAGTGTCTGTGACACAGAGCAGAGACATTTGAAGGTGGATAAACTACCACTTTAATGAGTAGAAATCAGCAAGTAAAGGGGCCTTCCAGTGACAAACCAGAAGACCTTCAACCTGAGCAAAGTATTTTTCGGTTTGGAGAGGATTAAAAAAAATTCCTACCTTCTGTAGAGGTGGAATAACAAAACACCCCATAAAAATGACACAGATTACAGAAAAGAAGAATGCACAAATAAATGCTCTCGAGAGGTAATCTATTTTTCTTATAAATTAAACTATGTGGGAGAAAATATTTCAGGGACACTATTGTAGTTATATGTTTTTATTACCTGTTGATAGTAATTCTCTGAGATAAAAAAAACCAACCCCAACACCATGTTTATAGACCTATTTTTTCCATACTGGCACTGCGTTACTCTTGTTTGGATTTTGTTTGGGGTATTTTATTCACTCCAAAGAAAATCTTCAGGCTAGAACCCTATCTCTGAAAATAATATACTAACAGATTTTTTTGGAGTCCAGAGGAGAGCAAGGACAAAAATTAGGAACCTGGAAGGATTTTCTTGCAAGACAAGATTTTAAAAACTTACTTACCCTGACTAAGTAATGATCAAGGTGAAACATTAATTCTTTATAAATATTTGAATACTATGAATCATTAGGCGTGAGAGGAGTTAATTAACAATATGTAAAGCAGTACTGGGATATTAGAAAGGTCATAAATACGAAAATATGAAAACTGGATTATTTATTGTAAATAAAAAATATACAAATTATTCAAAGTAAATGAATAAAAAATATTGTCTGGTTATGTAAAATGATCTTGGACTAAAGTTTGACTCCTCAAGCTGCATTCATTCTTTAGTGTTATTTCCCCTAAAAATGCACAATTGCACGTAGAGGTTCCATTGTGTAAAATCAGGAGAAAAACAGAAAAGCCTTGAACTGGGCTGGTTTTTTCTTCCTTTTCTAGTTTTCATTCACAGTTTGTGGGTGTATTCTGAAACCTAAGTACTGACTTGTTATCAGTAGTGGAAGAGTTTGCAGAGCACGAGGTCTCTGATTACATGTTAAAAAGGAGAAGCAAGCAGAAAAGATTCTCTGAATGTATTCTTTCCTACTCAGACCCCATTGGATAGTTTCTCAAACTGATGAAATCATCAATTATTAGCCTACAGAGTTATCTTTTCTTATGTTTCCATGTTTCCAATCACTGATTAAAGATTCTCATTTATTTTCAGAAAAAAACCCAAAACCAACAGTTTTTATCTTGTTACCCCCAGGAAGAAATCCCACCTTTGCACTGACTCCAGAATCTATCACTTGCCTGAATTTTTACTCCCTTACTAAATCCTGTGTACAATAATGAGAAAATCTTCAGATTTCTATGAGGACTTAGGGCCCTCTACAGCATTTTAGTTTCACAGCTTATAGCTGACTTGTCTTCTGCAATAACTGTTAATTAAATAAGCAGAGGAGGGACATTGCCTTTGCAAAATACTTCCCATTATAAAACTATTTTTCAGCACCAATCATTTGTGTCAATATCTTAACATTTTGGTCTTAAATTGCCCATATAGGGTCAGATCATTTTATGCTAGTTGCTAGAAGAGAGAGTTTCTGCAAAGAAGACACAGCTTATTCCAAGAGCCAGATGACCAAAACGACTATGATGCTTATTCAAGCTCTTACATTCAGTGATGGTGCCAGAAGATGCACTCCTGTAGCTGACATTCTTCTCAGAAGGTAGGAAAAAGTGCTTAGTCTCATTCCCATCGTGACTAGTTCATCCTTGATAAGGTAAATTTTAGTGATCATTCCAGTGGTCCCGCAGTTTACTGGCTATTGTACTGTTGGCACAAGCCATCCACACAGTCATCCAAAACTCATGGTGCTGCTCCCTTTTTTTTGTTTGGTTTTGCTTTTGCTTTTAGTTCTGCCTAGGTCACTGGGAGAAGATTGTCTTTGTCACATTACCTGGGTAGCTCCATGGCTGGTAGGCAGCAGGCCTCCAGGAAAATTGCCCTTCTAGTCTTCTAATGTCAAATGTCAAAAACTTGCCATGATGTCATCGCCAGCTCACACCAACCTTTCATTCTTCTGAACCCCAGGAGTGGTTAGCAGTAATCCATAATCTGCTGCTGTTCTCTTGCCAACTTGTCAATGAGGTTCCTAAGCCTCCTGTTTAAATTCTGTGTCAGGAAATATTTTTCCAAGGCATTAATAAACACTCTCTTTCCTTTAGAGCACCAGACTGGAGGCTTCTGTATTCCTGGTGCACCTGTGGCTGTATTCCTGGAAAAGAAAGCTGGTTTCCAAAGAAGGACCGTAATGGCAAGAGGGCAGGCAGAGCTTGAGCTGTCAGAGCTGTACCGGTCATAGGACAGCACTTGAGAGCAAGCTCATTGCCAGCTGGTGTCCAGACTTGGCCTTCTGCAGTGCAACTAGCTGGCTCACTGCACAGCATTTTGGAACACAAACTGACAGCCAAGCATCGAAAATGATGCTGAGGAGGACAGGCAAGGTTTGTGCTCAGCAGTATCCTCAGACTGGAACAAGCTCATCAGCCAACAGACCCAGCCAAGAGATCTGGCGCACAAGCCCGAAGGCTTGGGTGGCATTTCCAAGAGGAACTGCTGGTAACAAGTAATTCTGCACAACTTCTTAAAAAGTCAGTGCTGAATCCATGCTCTCACTGAACAGAAACAGAGCACTTAGTAGAACATTGTTTGCAGAAGGGTTCAGTCAGTCTTGCTTTTTTGTATCAGTGTGACCTGCGATATTTTTCTCTGATTCTCAGTAAGTATTACTGAAGCAAGCAGGAGGGAGGAAATGCTTGTATTACAGTGGATATATTTTTTAATAAAATGTAATTGATACCCAGATATATGTCAGTCAAGGTCATGAAACCCAGACTGTGAAATCCAGTGAGACAGCAAGTCTTACCAAATCTGATTATATTAAGGGCAAAGAGCATTTCAAATATAAGACAATCAAGATGAATTAAAAGTCAGAACAATATAAGATGTAAAGCTGCATGTCTTTGAAAACAGAAACTGCTTGTTATTGGCACACATTGTATCACACAACATCTTGCAGAATGTCCTTAATCTGTATCTTTCTCCATTAAAATCTTCTTGTGTTGTTCTTGTCTTATTATTTTTCAATGTGAAGTTATTGATACATTTCAGTATTTTTTGATCTCTTAGAACTGAATTTGCCATATTTATTTAACTACATCATAACCTTCTAAAATTAACTACAAAAATATTGATAAAACCAGTAAGGAAGATACTAATAGCAAATAAAACTACTAAAAATTTCCAATAGACACCTATTAAAATTCACCCAGTCTTTGCAAATCATGTCTTAAAAGTTGCACTGTAGACTGTGATGTTACTTTTAAGCAATAAAAAGGAAAGAGTGATATTTTGTATAAGTGAAAATCTGGACCAGCTACTCTATGACAAGAGGGTTCAAACTGATTTTTTGTTGTTGTTTTTGTTTTGTTTTGTTTGGGGTTTTTTTGTCCTTCCTTTTGCAAGATCAGAACAATTTTAGCCACTGCGTAGATTGAGATAGATTTTCACATTAGTAGTCACTGGTCTTGCTGGTGAAGCAGAACAAGGCAAATTCAAAGGCTAGAGAGAACATATTTGCAAGATGGAAAAGATAGGTGGTATTCAGTTGCCTAAATATTGTCACCTCAAGCTATCTGAGATGCCATGGGCAGCTGTAACACCTGCAGGTGGCTGACAGGTCTGAGGTAGGACTTCGGGGAGATCTGCTCCCTTGCAAACCAGCAAGTGGAGGCCAGGCAGGTTTAAAATGTCAGAGGTAACACACTAAAAGTGACACTTGGCCCTCCTGTTTCAGCAATTGAATCTCCCTCTCCTCCTTGAGTATTCCTTAGCTTGCCCTCCTTGTAGGCCTGGAGCTGTAGTTTGCCTTTCACTCTATTCCTACCAGAAAATCGAGTTTCTCCAGAGACTCCACTGAAACTGAACCTTACACACCAAGATTTTGATTCTCCAGGTTTTCATCTGGGAAAGGACCAAGAAGATTTTATCTCTGTTTTCTTTCTTGCTCTTTAGGAGCTCATATAAATTATTGAATGCACTACCTGGGTCCTCACACCTCACTTCTGGCCACCTTGGCAGAACACAAAGGAACCTATCCTGGAAATGTGAGAGCTTTCTAAAAATTCTCATTCTCTTTTCAAATTAAATGCCTAAGACACGCGACTTCTCATAAAAGTAAAGAAAAGCTACTGAAATCTTTGCTGGTTTATAGAATTGTTCAGTGGTGAATGCTCACAGAAGATGAAAGATCTGCTCTGAGAGACCTATTAATGTGGAAACAAGGGGCTCAGTCCAGCTCTCCTGCTAGCCAGGAGACTGCCTGCAGCAGAAAACCATTGAAGAACTGCAGGTGCAGCCTACCCAGGCTTGACAGAGCTGTTCCATCTCATGTTAATAATTAAATATTCATTGGAGCATGGACCAGAACCTGACTCTCCCACTTCCCAGGTGATAGCCCTAATTATATGCCCATGTCATCAATCTCTGTCTCTGCTGTAATGAATTGTCATTATTTGTATATACTGGAAGAGTTTTAACAGGAGATAGCTCTCCTCCCTCTTCCCCTCCCCTCTGAATATCTGACAGCCAAGAGGTCGCAGTACTCTTTCTGGCACAGATGAAGAGACAGGTTCAAGTCTTCTCTGAATTACACAGAGTAATGAATCTGAGAAGAGGTGCATGGGGAATAGCCATAGTGACTGCGAGGTAGCCCTCGAAGACTCTTCCTTTGGCTAAGCTGAGGGAGACTTATTCTGGTAGGAATTCAGCTGAGGTCATTAAGAACAAGGATCCTGACTGGGTTGGCTGTGGGTGTTTGTGCATGCCCATTAGACGCTGAACTAGGGCTTTAACATCCCTGCTGCTTCCTAAAAACTAGGGCTGTGCACCAAAAAGAATACATGGATGCTTAAGTATTTTCATACATCTAACCCTTATTATCTACAAGATTACCTGCAGAGGTACACATTGCTTCAAATAACTTTCCAATGAAAGACAGTATCAATAATCAATATAGTGGCTCTGTGCTCCTCCCCCTTCAGGTGTCATTACACAGTCCTTGCCACTGACTCGAACAGCATAAAGATTTCACATTAAGACTCACACAAAAGATCCTTCAGACTCTATAATCACATATTGCCTCTCCAGGGCATTTTCTACAATACAATACAATATTTTCATATCCATTACTCACATTCTCCGTAATACTTTCAGCACTAACACTGCTGAAATTACTTGTGCAGGCTTTTAACAGGCTGGTTATACTACACTAAGCAGGTGTTTCCCCAGAGTTTTCCATAGCTAGATGATTCCGGAAATGCAGCACAAGAGAATTCGTTTATCACAAGTTAAGAGTCTGTTAATGCTTACATTTTCTTTAGAAAAACAAATGAGATTAGAACTGATAAACTTAGCACTATTTATAATAGACTCACTATTTCTGTTCACCCTCTGTGTGTGCGGAATTACTAACTCTACAGCATAGAAAAGCTTTTTCTATTAAACCCTGGTAAAAAGAGAGCACGGATTCTTTTTACATGACAGCTTTATACATTAACCTCTTTAATATTGTAGCCTCTGTCCTTAGTGTCTGAGTGCTTTGCCAAGTCAAGCTGCAGCAGGGGCCAGTGCGGTGCCCATGTGACTGGGAGAGGCACGGGGCACAAGATGAGCTTTACCCCTTGCACACCTGATCACGTGCGGAGGCATCACGCTTCTTCCCCCACCATACAGTACCCAGGACAAGGCTCCCACTCGCCAGCTGCTGCACGGAGTCACAGATCCCCTTCAGTGATCTACATCTGCCTCCTATGACCAAGATGCCAAGGAGAAATGGCAGTGCAGTGCTGTGTATAGCCAGTTTCCAAGCACTGCTGCAAGGACTAGGAGATGAAGACTCCTGTGCTCTGATCCCCCTCTGTAAATCTGCACCTGCAAATATTGACTGAATTCTATTACAGATAACACGCCCATAGCTAATCAATGCTTATACCATCTGCCTTTAGTCCTTACCCATTGCATCTATCATTTGTTTTGAAAGCAATTACTGTGTAAGGCAGCAGCTATTAAAACCACACTTTCTAAAATCCATTCAAAAGGTTATTTTGAAAATGTTCCCATGTAAATCTTTTGCACACCAACTGTGCTTTTGCTAACAGCAGTAACAACAGTGTCACCTGAGTGAGCCGTTTAGAGTTACTCTTAATTTCACCTTTAACAGAGTAGCAGGAGAACCAGACTCTTTGAATCGGGCTTTAACGCACTCAGAGGGAGAAAAGCACTAAAGGCAAAACTGAGTATTTGCTTTGTTAGTGGCAGCATTTAAACATTATGCCCTCATCCCAGCACAGTCTTTGTGAAGCCAAAGTGAAACGTGCAGCAGGACAGTGTATAGAGATTCACAAGGTCCTGTGAGACCAAGGAGAACGTTTCACCTGTAGTTGGCTGCTAGGGAAGGAATGGCACATTGCTAGAACTCAGATCACACAGTTTCTACAGCAGGAAAGACAGAAAAAGCAGAGAGAACATCTATTAAGACTCAAGTGTGCCTTATGACATACAGCTACAAGCAGTATTGATTTTATCTCCCTTCATCTATATAGAAGAAAGAGAACTTTACCTCTGCTTATAATTGCTTTAATAATTAAGAAATGAAAAGCCTAGCTGTGATCTCCCATATATAAGTAAGAAAACCTGATGAAAATATAGGAAGGAAAAGGGAATGGAAAAATGTTGGCTGAGCAGTTCACTTGGCTACTGCGCAGAACATACCAGTACATCTGCCTTGCCACATTATTATTATTGTGGTGGCTTGCCATGCCATCTAGCAGGGACTCAGGGAACTACCAGTTCTGAGGAAGAACTGAAAAGGCAACACAAAAGTAAGACCAGGAAAGAAGTTTTGGAATATATATTTTTGAAGAGTAAATATAAGCATTTGCATTTTTTCCAATAAAACAGCTTCTGAATGAAGAGTAGTTTCTGCAAAAAAGTTCTTCTGCTTTTAATTCTTTAATATATACTCCCACGAGCTCATTATACATTGTATATAAAAATATTTTTCTTCCAACTTTAAACATCTCATGTTTGCTCATTTTTTCTAAAATTAACAGTGACAATCTGCAGCTGGCTTTCCATATAACATGTGTTTCACCTCTGGTGTGTTCATTTTCTTAATCCCTTCTCTGATTTTTTTTTTTTTTTTATGCTTTCTGAACCCCTCATGCTTCTAGAGCAATACTGAGACTAAACTCACAGTGGTATGTGAACATCACTGATGACCCCATATACTACACACCACCATCTGTCTAATGTAGCTGTACTTTACTACATACTGGCATGCAAAAATGGCTTGTTAGACTTCTCTATTTTTAAAGGGGTAATGTGCCATTTTTTTAAGTTACAACCATTTCCCATCCCATACTAATCCCCACCAGATATGCCAAATCAAAACAGTATATTAATGCAAGCTTCATTAATTCAGATTCCTGCTTGAAGGCTGTATTCTATATTGCATGGACAAAACCATATTTCTGTTCTCTTTTTAAGCATTTTATGAAACAGGAAGTTTGAATGAAATTTTATTTGTTCTTAATGTAAAGCTACAGTTTTCTATCACTTGGCCACACAGAAAAAGCCTTTCCAAACCTTTACATACACCAATACTATGTTTGCCCCAAGGAATTCTTAAAAGGACATGAGAATGTCCCTACTGCTGTCCCTCCACCTCTCACTGAGAGACCAAACCTCTTAGAATTTTAGACATTGATAAATTCAACATTTCTTCATTTTCCTTCCCTCTTCCTCAATTTCTACTGCATCTATCTTCCTTCTCTAGAATGAATGCCTTACACTCCACACCTTCTAACCCATACTCCTCCTCACTTTAGCAGTTTTCTTTTGCTTTCTCTCTTGTAGCACATAGCAGATCCTACCAAAACGTGGTTTTCACCTCCCCTGCAAACCAACACACTTTGACAGCATTCTCCCCCTTGGAGTTATCGGTATCACCACCACCACCACCACATACAGTTCAGAGAAAACATTTGGACAAGTGAAGATCTGCTGTTGACTTCACCATTGTACTTCCTCCAATCCCCTCATCCAGCAGAATGGAGTGATGGGAAAACAGGGACATAAACTGTGGATGCAAGACAGACCACATCAATCCAGCTCCACCCAGCCCTGATGCTGGCCATGGACCTATTTCTTCTTGGTCTCTCTGTGAACACAGGGGCATCAGTTCTTATGGTGTGCGTCAAGTGTGACATTGCTACCTGGCAGAGGCCATATTTGCAGTGATATCTCTCGACAGACTATCTAGAAATGCCAGGGTCTCTACCATCCTTACCCTGACTCTGTGGTCTCCTGGTCGCCAAATTATCCCATTTGAAAATGTACACACGGGAATTAGAGATAAGACCTTTGGTCATGGCAACATTCTCCAACAGACAGATATATATGACTTTTTTCCCTGGTACTGAAGGAACCCTGCTAGATATGATGGAGAACAGGAATCTGGTTGTTTGGTCATCTTTGACCCTTTTAGCACAAGGGAAATCTGTAAATCCTACTACTCATCTGCCCCAGGATACTCATCTCCCACTGGGCTGTACCACTTTCACTCTCTGCTACCTGCTCTCCTGCCATTACAAGTTACATTGCCATTACAGCCAAAATCCTGACCGGAAACTGGTGTCACAGAGTCTGAGTCTTCACTGACAACACCAGGACTCCCTCTACCAGCCACACTGTTCCACTGAAAAATCAGTCATTTTCCTCTAAATCCTAAGGCACATTTGGAGAAACTGCTTTTGGTCTAGGGGAAAAACCACACTCATAAAGGACTTGCATCCCTTTCTTTCATGACACAGTCCAGCAGGTCAGTGTATGTCCTGGCTGATGTTTCCTGGCAAAGCAACAATGAGCAGTGGCTGTTGCCACCTTGGATGATTACAGTGTCAGGCACTGTCAGGAGGACTTCGCTGGCATCCATCTGCTCTTTATATGCTTCAGGCTTTTTAGCCTTGTTCCAATCCCTGCGTTTTCAGTTATCTTCCATAACAACCAGTTGACTGTCATCTTCTGTAGCCCTGTCATGTTCTCTTTCAGTCATCTTTCATCCAGGCCAAAGAGTCAATCTGTTAGTTTTGCTTCATGCTAAACTTCTGTACCTCTGATTAGTGCTGCTGTGAGTGCCTTGGTACAGGGCTCTGCAGACGGGTCAAGTTTATACAGGATCAAAACTGAACTGAACACAGTGAGGGGAAAAAAATCTGTTCAGTGCTACTAATTACAAAGATATGACACCAGGAATTTGCTGAGTTATGTGAGTGAAGCATCACTTCATGTAGCCCAGCATCTCTCTTGGGCACCCACCATTCCCAGCTGTGAGAAACAGGTTACTAGGTCTTTGGTATGTCCTGTCAGGCAGTTCCTACATTTTTAGGTCTTACTCTTTACTTTCCCCAGTTTTATTACACCTTTTTTTTCAGAGGGGAATGTGGAATAACAATAATCATTGTCAGTATTCCAAAGACAAGTGCATCCATTGTATATGGGGTCATAATGATCTTTCAGTTTTCCTTCCTAGTCCTTCATTAATCCTTTTCAGATTTACCTACTTAGCATCAATAAGCACATAATCAAATTTTTAACAGAATTATCTGCCAAGTTCTTCCTTGCATATATTCTTCCTTTGTCTGCATTATTTTTTATTTACCAATATTGAATTCCTAAACCATTTTACAATTCTGGTAATATGTACCTTGAAATTCTTCTGTGACTCTTGTTGCTGCCCTCAATAATTTTGTATCATGTTGTTTTTCACAATAGTTCTTATCTTCTTTTCCGGATGTTGCGTGCATACACGGAATGCAATTACAGATTCCTGATGTATCCTGCCACAAAAATTGATCTCTTATAAACATAATTTTTCCCTCATGCCCTAGACTGTTATTAGTACACAAGAAGACCACACAAAAAATTCATCAATCCAGAGGCCTGTAGTGATGGAGTTCCTTTAAAAGATGCTGTGTTTATTTTTGGCTGGGATAGAGTCCATTTTCCTCACAGTAGCTTGTATGGGGCTCTGTCCTGGATTTCATCTGAAAACAGCATGGAGAGGACAGAGATGGTTTCATTACTGCTGAGCAGTTCCTGCACAGGGTCAAGGGATTTTCTGTTTCTCACACTGCCCCACCAGTGACGAGGTTGGGGGTGCACAAGGAGTTGAGAGGGGACACAGCTGGGACATAGCTAACCCCAAATGACCAAAGGGATATCCCACAGCATATGGTGCCATGCTCCACATATAAAGTGGGGGGAAGAAGGAGGAATGGGAGAGATTTGGAGCAATGATGTTTCATCTTTTCAAGTCACTATGACATGTGATGAGGCCCGGCTCTCCTGGGGATGGCTGAACACCTGCCTGGCGATGGGAAGTGGCAAATGAATGCCTTGTTTCACTTTCCTGAAGTGTGCAGCTTTTGCTTTCCCTGTTAAACTCTCCTTATCTCAACCCATGAGTTTTCTCACTTTTAGTCTTTTGATTCTCTCCCCCATCCTGCTGGAGTGTATATCTGGTTCCCTACTGGCGGCCAAGCCTCTGACCGTTCACCACTGGACAATAAACAACAACAAAAGGAAAAAAATGCTTTCATCCTCTTTTCTCTGGCACTTTGGCAACTTCTTCACTCCCGTGTCTCTTCCTGGACTCTCTCTTTGAGGAGGAGGCTCTTTCTGAAAACTTTCCATTTCCAACCACCTTCCTGCTTTGGCAGTGTTTTTTAGACTGTAACATCAGTAAGTTGATAATAGTTTCTAAAATGGAGTAAAATTATCATCAGAAAATCCATGGAACCCTAGGAAATTCTCGTTTCCAAAGCCATTTATCTATTAAGAGGTCTGACTAGTAATTTTTAAAAATCAACTTGGTTGCATAGGAAAAGGATGCAATCCAGAGGAATTTTGACAGGCTTGAGAAGTAGGTCACCGAACCTCATGAGGTTAAACAAGGTCAGGTGCAGTCTTGCACTCGTGTGGCTGCAATCGCCAGTATCAGTACAGGCTGAGTGATGAATGGGCTGCAAATAGACCTGAAGAGAAGGACATAGGGATACTGGTGGATATAAAATTTTATATGAGCCAGCAACGTGCTCTTGCATCCCAGAAAGCCAACTGTGTCCTGAGCTGCATAAAAAGAAGCATGGCCAGCAGGTTTAAGGGGGGTGGTTCTCCCCTTTACTCCACTCTTGTGAAAGCCCACCCAGAGTACTGCATCCATTTCTGGATGGAGTCCCCAAGACAAGGAATCTGTTGGGGTGGGTCCAGAGGAGGGTCAGGAAAATGACTGAGGAGCTGGAACACCTCTTCTGTGAAGACAGACTGAGAGAGTCAGGGTGTTCAGCATGAAGGAAGAGAGGGATCTGGAGAGACCTTATTGTGGCCTTGGAATACTGTAAGGAGGTTTTAAGGAAGATAGAGAGGCTGTTTTTACCAAAGCCTGTAGTGAAAGACAAGGGCAAATTGTTTCAAATTGAAAGAAGGTAGGTTTAGATTAGATATAAGTAAGAAACTTTTTACAATTACACTAGTTTGACACCAGTACATGTTGCCCACAGAAGCTGTGAATTCCCCATACCTAGAAGTGTTCAAGGCCAGGTTGGAAGGGGCTGGTCTAGTGGAAGATCTCTGTGACCTGTGATGGAGGATTTAACCCTTTCAATCCAAGCCATCCTATGATTCCATGACTGGAATCACTGAAATAGCAAACAGATGAATAAGAAGGGACACACAATCAACGACATCAACTTGCATGCAAGTGGTGACATCAGGAGGCTGTTACTGAAAAGTGAAATACGCAAAAGAGCTGTTCCACTGCTGCTCACGCAACCAGCTTTCCACTCCTAGATGTATCTACTCTGGAGAAAAATAAGGAAAGATCAATGTGGGAAAAATTGCATATGGCCATGCAATTCAGAATCCAAATGCAGATACAGAAAAGACAGGAAGCACATGCAGATGATTGAAGGCTCAGTTCTAGATCCTGAGTGCTTCAGAAGATTACAACAGAAACATTTTCTAATGTAATTCTTTGGGGGGGAAAAAAAGGATATCATTAAAATTGATTTGTTTATTTGAACCTTAAAAAAAAAAAAAACACCACCACCACCACTTGACAGTACTCTGTGGAACTGCAGCAGCAGAAGCCACTACCCCAAGCTCTACTACAGTGACATGTCAGCATTTTCAGCACAGAGGTAGCCACTGCAGTTGCAGTTTTTGGCTGCTGTAGCAGCAGCTGTTACTCCCTCGGCAGTAGTACAACCTGGGTTCTTCAGATGTTCATCAGATTTTGACAGACTGGATATCCCTAAGAAGGGCAAATGAAAGGGGAATCTTACCACTGTATAGGAAGGAAAATTTCCAGGACAATTAAAACGGCACTTCTACCACAAAAAGCATTGCCACATGAAAAATATCCAAACCTTCACTTCACATACATAGTAGCAACATATAATTTTCAGATAAATACTTAAAATCCACCTTTAAAATGTCAAGAAATATGTATTCTAAAATGCAGGAAATTTATCAATTCTTTTTTTGTAAAGCATATACAGAAGATCTATTAGGACGCATTACAACAAGGCAGTCAAGATATAAAAATGGAAAACACAGTCTCCCAAAAATACATCTTTTCCCCATAAAATGTGTGTGGATTGAGGAACTCACTATTGCAAGACTCTGAAGACTCTTTGGTCTTAGCAAGTTTCAAGGAAGCATATAAAAACAACAAAAGGACGTAGAACTTCAAATATTAGTTAAAAAAAAAATATTAGGTGTAAGATAACGATCTTATTCTTTGGACTTTTACCATGGATTTAAGTCATGATTAAGAAAGTCTTGTGGGTTGAGGGGCACTGGTCATCTCTACACAGCACCTAGTTTCACAACTTCAACTACTGATCGGGGTTACTGATATGAAAAGGACACAGGAAGGGAAATCTCTGAGGTTTCTGCCTTGGGCTTGGCTTTTGGTTTTTTGGGGTTTTTTAAGACTGTGCAAAATGCTCAGGAAGATCAGGTTCCAGGCAGCCTGCCTGTTTCAGTAGTTTCAGTAGACAATGCAAAAGGAGAAGAGTTGACATCCACAAGTGGCCACAGTGCTGGAGAGGAATGATGGGTCTTTGAACAGTTATGACTTTTCACACCCAACACTTAAATTCTTTAACAAGCGTTATGCATTATGTAACCAAGATTAAGAAGTACAGATCAGCCTTTCTGTGTGCCATTATTTGTTATTGGGGGGCTTGGGGGTGGTAAAAGTGCCTCAACAGTAACTGAGGTACTGCCTGCCAAGCAAATGAAAGAACCTGCCAAATAAATTTCCTGGAAATAAAAAAATAATCCTCCTCTACTTTAAAATTCTACATCGCTACAGTGCCACAAACTGATACTTCCATCTACTTGTTCCTCTGGTCTGTTCAGAAGGTACATCTTTGGATGTGCATATATGGAAGAGGCCATAACAATACATTCTCTTTTATTTCACTTAAACCAAGTAAACTTACATCAGGGCAGTTATAATGCAAGATTAGAACAAATATTAGTTTTAAGATGTTTTGAGGATAATAAAACATTGGAAGTAGTTTTCAAGAAATATTTTACACCTGAGCTGACACGGCTACATTGCATGAAGTTCTCAGTAGGAGCTTTTCGTACTGGTACACCAACTACAGAAATCTTAAGTAAACAATCTATCTTGTGAAAGGATTTACACATGATGTGATGTTAGGGACACATAATGAAAAACTGTTATAAAGCAACAATATAAACATGTCAAGAGAGCATCAGAAATGAAAGATAAGACACAAAGCAAGATTTGGTTAAAAATGAACATTAAAGGCAACAACAAGCAGTTCTACAGCTATACAAAAAAAAAGTCAGAAAGTAAAAGGATGTTTTGACTCATCTGTAGACTCACAGTTAAGACTTTCTGTTCAAGCTTTTATTATTAAAAGAAATTAGTTAATACACAATCTCTTTTAAGTAGAAGGTTAAAAAAGTATAGGCTCCAAGAAGACCATCTTCAAAGCAAAACTGGCTATGTTTTTGGTTTGGTTGGATTTTTAAACGTAAATAGGAGGCTTCCTTTAGTACTTGAGAGGATGGTTTGTGCCTTAAGGGAGAGGAGTACAAGAGGAGAGTAGCGTTTTTACAGTCAGGCTCTGGGTCAGGTTTGAAAAGTGCTGCAGTACCTCCTGCTCTGCCTCTAGCAGTGGCCTGGTACCTCTCCTATTCACTGCTTCATAGATCACAAAATGGTAATAAATAAGTTCCATTTTGCTTGGCCAATTATAAAACATAAGCTGGAAAAGAGTTACTTAACAGATACTTGCTACTGACGCCTTATGTATGCGTTGTGTGGATTCACTGGATTCACTTCCTTTCGTCAGATTTGTATGTAATCTGTTTTGCTCTGCTTATATCAGAAACTCACAGAGAGGGACTATTAACTGTGATTTCTTTGATCACAGCCCAAGACATCACTACCCCCGAACGTGTCATTTTTTCTATATCTGCACCAAACCACAGTATACCTAACAAAGGATTTTTTTTCTGGGCAAATTCTATCTACATTAAATGTTCATTTTGACTGTCCGTTTTCTCTTTTGACATGAAATTCAAAATGTATGTATGTAAAATATATTTAAAATATAGAGAATGAATGCAATTATCCTTCCAGGAAGTTCTGAGGCATTTTATTTTTAAATAATTTCCAAGTTCTTCTATCCATATGTGGATTGAATTATTTCTAAAAATTCCTCTGTATAACATATATAGATATTCGCTGTATTACAGAAACAGAATTCAGAAAAAAATTTAGACCAAAGTCTTCTGCCTCTGAATTCCCCTCTTTTCCTCAAATGCTCACTAGCTCTCATCTTTGCTTCACTACATCTTTCCCATTAAGTCCCACTGCTTCTACTTCTCCTTTGCTTCTGCTTTTATGTCACTTACCAGTGGCTCATGTCAAAACTTAAGCGCTTTTAAGATGGAGCAGATTATAATGAGGTACAGACTATCTGATTTAAAACACTTTTTCTTTGTTGCCATTGTAAATGCCCACATAAGTATACAGAAGATGAAAAGGAGCCATAGATGTACATATAAGATGTATATATCTGTAAGTTTTTCATATACCAAGACACACACACATGCTTTTCTTGGCATTTTGTATTCAAAAGTAATAAAGTTGGACAGAAAATATTTCACAGGTGACCTGCTGCCAAGAAGAATTTGAATTCTTTTCGGTCATTTTGAGTTATAAGGTCTCAAGATAAAAGAAAAGAACATTAAGAATAAGCCATTAAGTCACTTAACCAAACAGTCCTAAAGGAGTTTCCTGCTAAAGTGAACCACATTTCACTGTCCCTCTACCTGCTGTAATGAATGATACATGAAGCACTTCAGACAGTACCATGGGGTTCAGAGTGATGAGCTGACAGTGTGACTTTCCTTGGCCTCACTGGCAAGCCATCAAAAAGAAGTATTAAATCATTGTGGGTTTCTTTTTTTCCTCCAACTTTTTCCAACTGCCTAATACACACACGCATATTTTTACTCGAATGACATAAGGCTCTGCTCACTCACCTTTCATAATGAAGGAATTACTGCATCATATATCTGCTTTGTAAGATTTACCAACATGGAATGCTATCCATATATTTGCAAAAATATCTTAATTTAGTGAAATCCTTGTGTAATGAATACAAACCAGTGAGGACTGTACAGAAAGTAAAAAGTAGGGATAAAAAGAGGAAATAATCTAAGATTATATTTCCTATTGACTAGTTTGGTTCTGTTGCATACTTCAGCTCTAACTTCTAAATTACATCAAGTAGTCAGAAAGGAAGAAAGGAATTTTATTCTATACTTCTTTTAACCAAAGCTCTGATGCCTGTGCTCATTATTTGAAAGTTTGCACCGCCAGCCCCTTGTATTACTAAGCACACCCAATACAACAGAGTGCTCTTACTGTAGGGAAGCACCCATGTCCATCCTTCTGCTAACATTTTGCCATCAACTAATCAACCCAGCAGAAATTCATGCCCTCAGAAGAAAACATGCAGACAGGAAAAAAGCAGATGCTAGCTTAAGAGTCTGTAAGTGTCAGCTAGATGCAAAATGGATTAGGATCCTAGTTCATGCTTCCTTACATTGTTTTAGATGATTCATGAATCAGAAAAATCCCTTCCACCAAACCAGACAGTCTGGAGAGCAGACTACTCTACGGATGGTAGAGCGTAAAATGAAATAAAATGGGCATTTCCTACTAATTATAGGGTTTTTTCCTATCTACACAAATATGATTCATAGGAAAGGTCACTTCTTCAGATGTCCAGATATACAGAACCTTAACTAGTCTATCAACACCAAAACCCATGAAAGCTTTAGACTAGATTACTCTACACAGCATGTATTCCCACACCGTTTTCCCTTGACTGTGGACATCGGTTCCAAATTTAGCCTTAAATTGCTTATGGGGTTCTACGGATTCTTAGGAGAACTCATCCTTATGGGTACTCCTCACAAGCTCCCAGGCAGCAGCAAAGCTCTGGGTTATCACAAATTTGAGAGGTGAAAGGTAAACCATGACATATTACCTGCATACATGTAATTGCATGTCCAATAGTCCAAAAAGAGGTGACTAAGCACAGGTACTCTATGAAATACAGAAATGTAGAAAAAGACCAGTATTCGGATCATAATGATTTTATAATATCAGCTTATTTTCAGCTTCCAAATACACTTTTCTCAGGATATATGAAAATTAAAAAAGAGGATTTATATAAAATTTAAAAATAGGCAAATAAAATGAAAGTTCAGTAAAACACCAATAAGCCACCTGAGAAGGAACTGTCATTGGCTAGTAAGATGATCTGCTTGAGCAACACAAGAATTTGAGCTTGATACCTCATGGAGTATGAAACTTTGTATCCTCTTTGAAAGGAGAAGAAAATAGTTCATAGATTACAACCACACAGGTCATCAGAAGTCAGGTTATTCATAATTCTGACCTTAGATGAAGCACAAGCAATTTCAGTACAGAAAGTCTGACATGCTTATTCCTCTCTGATTCGAATGGGTACAGCACAGTAGACTTGATTCACACATTTTACTGCCAAGAACTTTTTTCCTGTTCCAACAGCAATACAGAGTTACAGAGCTCATAACAGCAACTTCAAATGCAAAAGTGATCAACTTTACCAAATAAAGTGAACACTGCTAACCCACTTTTTTTTTTGTTCATTAAATAATAAGCAGAAATGTTACGAGAATTAATAAAACACACTGAAAATACACATGACAGGTTGAAAAAAAATTCTTAATGGAATGGGGCTTATTTTCCCCAAAATGCTCCTGTTTTGTTCAAGCATTCAATCAGAACTTGAGAACTGAAAATCTTAGTGACAAGCTAGAAAATGAGGGGTTTCACTTTTCCTGAATTGAATAAATAAATAATTCCTGGTTTGTGTATTCCTCCACCACAAACACAACATACTCATCCCAATATTTGCAAAACTTAAAAAAAAACAAACAAACAAACAAACAGAAAAAAGTTACTATTGTTCTGAAGTTTTCAGAACAAAATATTAAAACCAGTAAAAAACAGGGAATGCAGAAAATGTTCTACATAAATTTATCACAACTTGTCAAACAAGGATGTTTCTCATTAGGCAAGGTCTGACACCAAGCAAAACTGTTTCCCAGAATTAGAAAGAAATACAAAACCATGTCTGGTTTTGCAGATATTTGCAGAGGAATGTAAAAGACAGAGATAGAATTGCTTACAAAGTGATTTGAACCACTCAGCTGAGCACATCCAAGCTCAATGAAATCTCATACACTCAAGTGCAAGGTCACACAGTCGGGAACAGAACGAGCATCCAGAACAAATCTGTAGCATAGGAGACACAACGAGTAAGGATCTAGAGGGCACGGCAGACAACCACGTCTGCCTAAGTTTCCAGCACTATGCTATCCAAGAAGGTGAATGTGTTCCCTTGAATAAAAAGGGGATTCCCTCCCTGCTATTTTATTTCTGTGTGCAGCAGCAATGTTCTTAATGCTAAGTTATTATATTCACTGTAGCTAGCAATACACTTTAATGTGCTGAAAAACTGCTGAGGGTTGAGGCACAAAAAAAATAAAAACTTGTTCTGTGCATCTGAGCAAAAGGAAACAAAAGTTACAGGACACAATCTATAAAAACCTTCATGGAGGTAAAATAACAGATGCTAATCACTCTTTCAATGGAGCACGAAACAACCAGAATCAGCAGCAAGATGCTGTCATCAACAGCATCTTTAAATATTGCTGTACTGAATATATTTCTTGCAGTTTTCTGAATGCTCACCTGTGTTCCAAGAGGTTAGATCTGTCAATGGAGGTAACAGCAAAAGCTCTTCAGCCAACTAATTTCAAGGTTATCCAGTCCTCCAGGTCTAAAGGTCTTTAATGGGAATATATGCCTAACATGGTTTTTTAATACACTTTAAAAATTCAATTGTTCTTAGTATTAATAAAGACAGATGTTTTACCAATAAGTACAAGTTTCCCTAATATTGTCTTAGACTTCTCAAAAATGTCTGAATCTGATGTCTAATTTATGCTAATTGGCATAAAAATCAGACATTTCATGATTAATCAGTAAACACTTTATTCCATTGCTACTCTTGAGGAAGATGCTATTATCCAACACAGGAGGCGCTGAATGCTAGCTCCTTCATCAAAGTCATGGAAAATGTGAGAAGCCACTGGAATCCAGAGCAGCATTCAAGTGGGTAAGCAAAGCTTAGAAAAGTACAAGTCTCTTCAGTCCAGAATCTAGTATAGCATCTAGAGCACCACAAAAGCAATACTGCCAAAAATAAAATTACAATAACCTCTGGAATCTGAGACTTCAGTTTGAATGGAAACAATCCTTTTATATTTTCATCCCAAAAGGTAGTGCAGATTTCACATATGTTCTCTTAAAAGAGAAAGTGAGATCAGATCTGAAGTCCTCTAATTGTCCATGTCCTCAAGCACTGATTTTTTTTTTATTCTAGCTTGTCTGGCTTTGCTAGACACTGAGCAGACGATGACAATTCTTCATGATTAATGTCAGGATTTGAGGTTTGGTCTTTTTCCACATTGCTACAAAGCCAAATGTTATTTTCCAACAGCAAAAGTTCAAGTCCCCATCAGTCAGACCACTAGAATACTTTTTGTGGGAAAACAAAGTTCAAGTCCTTTCTGAATCTTATTCAGAACAAGGTCTGGAAGGCATTTTTAACAGCACCATTGTTCAATGGAACCACTGTCTCTGGCCTGATACATATTTCATTTCAAAGACTGAGAATGGACCACTGCAAGGATATAATTATCTTTGGAACACAGTCCATAATGGTTCTCAGATTCCAGTCTTGTTTCAATTAATACACATTTTAGAAAATACCAAGCTTAAAAATAGTCAGGAATGCTTCAGAATTTACTGCAATGCTTGGTAAATACCACACTGTGAAGCCTCCTTTCCCCTGGTCTGAATCTGCTTGTCTATAGCTTCCAGCCACTAGAGCTCATCGTTTTTAGCTAGACTAAAGATCCCATTATTAAGGTTTTGTTCCCTGCATTTGTACTGGTAGACCCTGATCAAGTCATCCCCTTAACCTCATTTATAGGGAAATGCAAAGATAAAGCTTGTTAGATATTTCACTACACAAAGCATTTTCTACTCTTTTAATTAGTGCCATGGCTTTCTCTGAACTTTCCCTAATTTAGCTATATTAATTAATGAACCATAGATTTCAAACTGGACTCAGTATTCAAGTAACAAACACACTCATGTAAAATTCAGAAAGATATGCCTGCTGAACACATCTCTATTTATTCCTCATAAAGTTCATAAAAGCTATTTAAGACACAGAATTGGACTGGAAATTCTTAGCATCTGAAGATCAACTAACTCCCCCAGCCAAATGCAGAAGTCAGTATTTCCTGTTACCTGAAGTTATTACGGCTGCTACCCACATAGGATAAATTGCAAATCAGGCTGACACAATTATCACTTCACAGAAATATATATTTTTACAATAAATATGGACAGCATTTCATTCTTCCTGTACCATTCATTGCATTGAAACACATTTAGCTTTGTGCCAGTCTTGGCTAAGTGGCAGTGAACAGAATGACTGCTGAATCCTCTCCCTTACTTAACAATGCTTCAACCTTTCAATCCTCAGCAAACCATCAGTTGCTATTACATGTTTTTTTAGGACACTCCTAGGAAGCTAAGTGCCATAGAACCGAGAAAGGATGCCATGAGGAGTCCAAGAAGAATGCATCCTTTCAGCAAGGAGTCTCATTTTACACTGACAGTTTCACACCTAAGAATTATCTACCCTTTAACACATGTAAAATATGTGAAGTGTTGCTGGTTGATTACAAAAGACTTTCACTTTTGAATCAAAATATGGACTACCGACTAATCTTCAAAGAAATCAGAGGATATTACATTAACACTTTTAGCTTTATCAACCACTTTTTCTAATTTCATCAAAAATACATCATGCTAACTTGACATGGTCTGGCTTTCCTATAACTCATGTTGATTGGCACTAATTATACAACACTTCTTTAATTCATTATTAATTAGGTCCCTTATTATTTTGCCCAGAAGTGATGTCAAGCTGACAGACATCTAATTATCCAGGTCATGCCTTTTACCCTCTTTGAATGTTGGCACGTTAGCCATTTTTGTGCTCTTTCTCCAGTATTTCAAAGCTTATAAAAAAATCAGCATTAATGATCCAGGAAGCTCATTGGACAACCCTGTTGAAACTCATTATCTGAGCATGCCAATTTAAAAATGGCTAAATTTAGCTGCTACTAAAGAGCAACCCCTTGAGTGCCTATTACTGGAAGTTATTGCATTGACTTCCCATCATACAATTACATAATATAACACATACATCTTTTAATTTGCCAATCTTTTTACACCACTTTACAATTTCACCACGTCCCTCTCACATTAGACCAACACATCTGCTTGATTCTAAAGTAATTCAGTGCTCCATACCAGCCTCAGTTATGCTTACTATCAGTCTTCTGTTTTGCAATGTACATATTACTTAACTTTACAGCTCTCCCAGCTGTCCACTGAAGACTGGGATAAGTCTTTAACCCATGTGGCCTCCTTTAGCACTGGCTCCAAGCCAACAAGTATTGCCTCTCAAAAAAATGTGTACCACTAGCAGGGAACACACTAAACAATGCCAACAACGTGGCTATTACAAAAGCAAACATTTCTATTGCTATTACGGCATGCTGTATTTTATCTGATACTTGCAAGAGCATTAAATAAAAAGGGCAAGTATTAATGGCAAGTCAGAGAGTGAGAAGTTTAGGGATACTATTTGCTGATTTGAAGAAGTCTTTTACAAGAGCAACTTCCAGAGTGCAAGCAGATGCTATACAACTGAAAAATTTTAGAAAAAGCGCTTTTGCATATTGTGCCATACTTATAGTAATGATTTGTGCTCTTGTAAACAGAACTTGCCTTGTAAATACATTTTAGTTCATTTTTAATTAGAGGACAGAGAGCTACCAAGTAATGTGGGGAGAAGGATGGATGGCCCTTATTTATTTTGGAAGTTTAAATGCATAGTGATTTTCACGAACATTAATATAAACAGCAATAAAGGGAAAAAAAGCCTATCCAGTTTTACTGGTAAAACAAGATAAAGTTGTGACCATTATCATGTGTTAGTACTTCACATTTCCGTAGTGACAGAGTATAAACTATGGCTTGTACTTCGCTAATCAGAGGCTGTAGTTCCAGCCTGGGATGAATGAGGAACAAAACAGTGATTGATAGAATCTAAGTCTGAAAGTTTTATTCCATACTGCTTTCAAGTCTGAATCTGTGGCCTGAGAACTGCAAAGCTGCTTTGATACTTACCTGGTTTAGTCTACCCTTACTTTGATACTGATGTGTTCTGGTCTATCCTCACACATCCATTTCCACATGCATCTGCTTGCAGCAACCAGTAAAGTAAAAGATCTTGCTTTTCCCCACTTCTTTTTTCTGCAAATCAAGGCTGTCTTTCCATAGGTATGTGGATGGCATAGTTCAAAGTGCAAGCCTTCACATAAACAGTCATTCCCAAGTAGATACATGAACCTAGCACACAGGAAACGGTAAGAAGCAAAGTCTAAAGTCTTCCTATGAGGATCACTGGAGCAAAGTAGAGGCCTTCATTTCACGGGTGTCAACAGCTTCACAAAGCACAAGTACTTTAGGGAGAACATCCAAGAACAGCATTCCATAGTTCAGACCAGTGGGATGGGATTTGTCTGGGTCCTCAGCAGATGCCGTGCCAATTTAAACATTGTTAATTTATTATGAGCAGCAGTGATCCAAGCAGATATATTATTCATTAGAACATCAAAGGTCCAAAGAAGAGGGCCTCATACAATTATTTGGTTTAGGTCTCTTTGCAGAGATGATTGCACCATGAGAGAACTCTGCCAGCCAAGATACCCGACAAACTGGTACAGAGCCAGAGTAAAATGAAACCAGATTTATGATTCAAGACAGACACTGAGAGTTTAAGCATGAGACTTACCAGAAGACTGTTTATAACATCCCATTGATGCTCAGTTGACAAATAATTTGCATAAGGCCAGATTCCAAATTACTGCCTTTCATGGAAGGCTCCTTTGCCATCTTTGTACATGCTCAGGTGCTACTCAAAACCCAACATATGTTAACTTGGCCACTGCTCTAAGATTACAAAATTACAACCTTTGTAACAGACCCTGGCCTTACAGAAAGGTCAGTGCTCAGTAACCTACACTGCACAACAATGCATAACTCTAATCAGTACTTCCTAAATCTAGGTCATTACAAAGAATAAACTGACGGCCAGAAGATCACTGAAACCAGCAGTAACAGAAAGGAGAAAAAGTGAGGGGAACAATAAGGGGAAGGGACAGAAAGAGAGGTAAAGCTTTTATAGATGGAGTGAATGAAAAAACAGGAGGGGTGTCCATGCAATTACTCACATGCAACATGGCCTCTAAACACACGACTTCTACAGACAGAATCATACAGACCTTGCTTTAAGCCTGAGTTGGTTCAACTTCATCCATAAATTGACACAAGCAAGTTAAGTAGCTTTAGGCCCACGTGCTTTGGTTCAACTTGATACAACCACATCAATCTAACTACATAAACAGCAGGTTTAGAATCCTACCCTGTTAAATTTTAGATAAGCAGCAATTACTCCCTGGTACCATGTCCCATCACCAGCATTTAAAAAATGTAATTTACTGAACACAGATTAAAATGCTTTCTGGAGCAAAGACTAAACCCATCTCAGACCCTTCTGCTCCAGACAGAGGCCCTGTGTGAAAGTCATGCTCACATGATGGAATGCTACCTAAGGGAAATTAAGCAAGTAGGTAGATATGTCCCACAATCAGCCTCACACATCCTAGGTAGATGCTCTCAGTGCCAAATTACCTGTATTAAAGGAGAAGAAGCTCCCACCTGTAATGGAGCAAATGCCTACTTTTGAGCCTGATGAGACTCAGTTCCTACAGAGGTTTCAAGTGTGTGAATCCCAAGCAGAATCAGATACACTCTGACCCCCTCAAATGAAGGGCAAATGGTTATTTCCTCACCTTTCACATGTGCCAGCTCAGGTAGTTCTCCAGCTCACACTGATTCCAGGCACTGGTGGCTGCTTTTAAACAAGTAGCAAGAGCAGCTACTTAAGTCAGGGCTGACAATCTTGCTTCCAGGAGTGAGTGTTGTAATGCTGAGTATCATAGTATCTTTGCACTTCCATTTGTGAATCTAGCTATAGATACTGGGCCATGAACCAATTAAGAGTGTCACACAGTGACAAAAGACAAACACCTTGGATAATTAATCACCCAGTAAAGAGTTACAGCCCATTCAGTGTTGAAAAGAGTATGTATCCATCCAGTACAAACCAAACCTATCTACAGCCAAGCACCACTACCAAGCCTGCGAGAAGCCTGTCAAACATGAAAACTAAATTATGTACAAAGCAGATACTGTAATGCCATTCACCTCTCAAATACCTGACAAGCTGGGTTTTAAAAACATACAGACTCAACTTTCCATAGCTAAGATAAACACAAATCTTGGCTTTCTAAATATATTGTTTATTTATAGTTGAACGTTAGCATCTGAACGCAGAAATCTGCAAGCACTCAGGGATAATCTTTCAGTGATGTTTCTGTTTAAACTGAAGTCCACAGTAGCCACATGTTCCGGTCTTTGTCTCTTTGTCCTGCAAAAATATAAAAATACAACAGCTGGTAGTTTCACTTTACAAAACTTTTAGAAATTACAAATTTTCTCTTATTTATTTGTGCCATCTTAGAACTGATCAATATAGCCGAAGTACAAGTTTAATCTTACTTGAAACACTGGAAGCAAAAATGACAGTATGATGTTCATGCCTTATTTCTGTATGCTGTGCAGCTTCCCTTATGCCAGACCTTCAAGAACCAGGCCTAATTTCAACGATATAATTTTAAAGTCAAGCCAAGTGATATCCGTTCAGAAATGTAAGATCCTCTTACCAAACTGGATATCTTAAGCCAGTTTGGTCATATCTGTTCTGACGTTCTGAAAAGATCTATTCACAATTATTTTAATACAGAATAGAATTTGGCATTTCCTAGACAGGAATTTTGGTCAGGAACAGAGTTAGTTGTAGGAAGCAGGAAATTTCAGTAGGAATCCATGAGAAATTCTGAAAGTAAGTGTTTTGGAGAAAAGGAAGAATTACTGCTGTATAAAATTTCGTTATTTTCTCCAGAAGATACTGTATTTTTCTCCAGAAGATACTGTATTTTTTAGAATTTTGGAGAGTGATTGACTGCAAGCTGCTGTTGCAGTCCTTCCTAAAATGACAAAAACAATACAGCTAAATACTCAGGGATCTTCTGTTATTTAGCAACATAACTACTTGCAGTCATGAAACAAAGTTAAACTCATTGTTCCCCTTAATAAAGGATTAGAACTGAAAAATCCAAACTACCCTCCACTCCCAAAAGCCCGGATTTCAGTTATTAAGACTAGGAAAAAGAATCTAATCTAATACCATTCTGTTTGCAGACTTTACTTTTTAAGAACTAAATCACAGACAGATTGTAATTTGACTGTGAACACAAAAAAAGGTCTCAAAATCCACAAAATATAAAGCAGTCTTCAAGAATGTGGCACAGGTCAAACACACCAACACAAAGATCAGGAGTGTCCTACAGAAGTTAAGGTTGAAGTTCTTCCTGAGTGTTACAAATCAGAACCTCTGAACATTTGACTTTGAATAACGTAAAATGAATTATTACAAAGTTCTTTATTTGTTCAAAATAGAAATGCTTATGATTCTAGTTAGGAGTCACAACAACACTGACACTAAAGGACACCAGCTATTCCCCACCATTCTTTTGGGCATTAGGAAATGTCAAAGTTTATGTGAGCAAGCAAAGATTTTAAGACATCCCCAATCAGGGTCTACCTGAGAACAGTATCTAAGCAACAGTTGGATCAACTACGGTCATAGGACAGTAGCCTCAATATTTTTACTCTCTAGAACAAGAATACACTGGAAATTATCACTACTGTCAACAGGAGGATAAGACAACACTTATTCTTCATTCTCTGGCCATGACTGAAATAATCAGTCTTCAGAACTACCAAGATTCCCAAAGACTGAAAGAGGGGTTGGTTTGTTTGGTTTTCCTCCTTTTTTTTCCCCTTGAACTTGCAAGATTTAAAATAAACTGCATATTCCTAAGAATACTGCAAATGTATTGTCAAACTACATGGTGGCATTTAAATAATTAGAGTAAGACTTCCAAAATGCAGCAAGCATATTAATTTTTTCTCTCGATGGTTGTGCTTACTACTTCACATTTCCTTCTAAAAAACTACTGTCCTACTAAACAAACCAAAATTTCAAAAAAGAATTTCTATAATTTCAAATGGAAGCCCTCTAATTCTTCTTATTTATATCAGGCACCAAATAAAATGAGTACTTCAGTTGCTCCTTTTATTTTGTTAAACTAACATTCCAAAAACTAGATAACCTTAAAAAAGGAATGTACAGGCAAAACATGATAAATGCAGAATAATGACATTACCAAGTTTATGTATACTTTAGGATGGCCCAAAGCTCCACCACCACCATCGCATGATATCACTCTGCTTTCAACTTGACTCACAGGCTGCTCTGCTATCAAATCGATTGCAAAATTCTTGTTCACCTGTAAGAAAAAGAGGGAAACTTTCAGATACCATCCCCACTCAAACAGAAAGCAATTGCTATTTGCTGCTTCCCCAGGCAGTTCCACTACAGCCATTTTGAGAAGCTTAGGTTTCTTCCCAACTCTTCCACCAACTCTTAGGCTGTGCTATAAGACAGATCAATGAACTACACACTAAACTCTGCAAAAGTAATCCCTTTCCCCTGATATACAGGCCACATCATTGCTCAGGTTTCAGCAGATTCAGCAGAGAGGTGAGCAGGAACAAGTAGACAAGAACAGAAGATATTTAACCAACACTGTATTCTGCTTTAGTGACTACATGATAAAATTGCAGAAGAATCTCTGCTGATAAACTCAAAAATAATAGTGAGACAAGTAAGGTCAGGCATGAGATAAAACAACTGCTGGTTATTTAGAGCCTCTAGCCATGTACCTTATTCTATCACTGCACAGGAATCTCATGAAAACATGAATGTGGTGCATAACGACAGTCAGAAAGACAAATTGTTCAGCATCAGAAAAAAGGAAAAACCTCTAAATGCCACTACTCCACTCTGTAAATCCATCACACACTTCCTGAATATGCACATCACTGGCAAGTAGGGCTTCTTCCTAGAGCACACCTCTGGCCTGGAAAACATATCCATGTCTGGACAGGCTGGTGACACAGCAGCTTGTCCCTCAGCAGGACCTATAGCACTCCAATACTCTCCAAGTCTGCACTGAGCAGGCAACTACTGCTACAATTCAGGGAAAAGTACTTCAGGAGGGGCCACCTTTTTCAAAGGCCATGTTATACACACATGAATATCAAATAATATGCACACCTAAAGGAGGTACTATCTACTGCTCTGTGTAAAATGTTCATAAACATGCTGGTATTGGAATAAAGATGAGATTCTTGGGAAAAATACAGCTATGCACCCATTACATAAATCCCTAGGAACTACAATAGTGTTTTTACATAATCCGAGTACATAACAACTTAGCATCTTTCACCAAGCCTCCCAGTAAGTCTCCCCAAAATCTGCATTTTTTTGGTATAGTTATGGAAAAGTCAGTTTTGCCAACTAATAATCTGTCCTTACCAAAAGAAGATGATAGCTAAAAAAAGTCAGCAAAAAATTAAGTTTTGGTATTGAAAGAAATTGGCAACATGAAGAACCCCACTGCCTGGGGCCTGCATTCACAAGTCATGTAATTTTTGCCAAACAGTAAGGACATTTACTGCTGCTTTTAATAACACTCAAAATTGTGCATCCTTCATTTCATTCTAAAGGACGAGGGAGATAAAACCATGATACACCTTTGCTTCAAGACTAGAAGCAAGATCTCCACTCAGCCCAACATTTCTTAACCACAAGAAGTACTTGTGAGGAGACAGGGAAGCAAAGACCTCTCACCCACTGTACAGCTAAGACTTGTCTGTGGTTCAGCCTACTAAACAAGACAGTCTAGGAATTCACCAGGAAAACACATCACAAAAAAAACCCCAAAAAACCAAGTGGCTGCAGTTACAACATATCCCTTTGACTAAAGCACAGCAGTACTCAGCAGGAAGGGGCTGATTCCCTCAGCACCTCCAGATGTGCCTTGCTCCAAGTATAAATCAATGGGCTATTTTTTTCCTGCCACAGTGCCAGTTTGACAATTTCGTTTCTGCTTCTTCCCACCTATCCACCTGTGCCAGTACATGGTCTGGGAGGCCAACGAGATAAAGCCAAACTTTGATTTGATCCAGGTCCAAAGATCTAGAGGGAAGGCAGGAGAGAATATTTAAAACAGACCAGCACTGAGGTGAGTCCTCCTCACACCTTCAGCTGCTGCACCAGCCCAATAGAAAGGGTAGAGCTGAAGTGGGAATGGCAGTGTTGAAATAGGTCCTGCTCTACTTTAGGGATTATAGAAGGGCAGGATAACTTCAGGGATTACAAAGCGGCAGGATGACCTGGTTGGACTGTGGCAGACACAGTTTAGCAGTTGCCATGCTCAGTTTTCTCACAGCTTCTTGCTTTAGGCCCTTGCCAGAGAGCACTAATCCCCAGTTCTCCACAGAGAACCAATGATTTTAGCTAAACCACATGGATTTTACTACAAACTAGGTTGGCAGAACCGAGGGGACAATAAGCACATACTCTAGGCCATGCCCCTGGACCTGGGCACCTGAAGCACACAGGCCCAGACACCCTGACTGGGGGGAGCCCAGAGGCTATGTGCCCCCCAGACAGGAAAGCTGCTGTGGCTGGACTGGGCCGATCCCGAGCCAGACTCTGCCACCTGTACTGAAGGCAAAGGGAAGAAGCGACTGAGAAAGAACAGTCACCAGGAGAGCTTCTGCTTCAGAAACAAGACAACATTCAGACTACAAACACGGCTGTCAACCCTAATACTGGCAGCTGAAACACACTGTGGGATAACGGCAAAGCCCCTAGAGACAGATCCTATTAATAGGCACAGATCATTTGAAGTATTTAACACGTAAATTTTGTCCCAATTTCACCATTAAAACTTAGCATTAAACCTTGCTCAGCATACTTAGAGCTTGGCTTTTGCTAGAGAAGGAAGAACTGAGCTGAACTGAAAACCTTGGGTGTTCCACACCACATAGAGTCTGAAATTACCTGATGGCAAAGGCACATTAGAGGGACCACTGCCCCATGGAAAATTAGGCTTAAGGAGCATTTCCTACAAAGTTACAGAAGTAGCAGAGACACAGGCAATACACCTGGGAGAGACCTACTTTGCCAACTATCCTCCCTGAAGTAAGCTAATTCAGCATTTTAAGTGACATTTTCGTTTAATTACATCGCGTGTAGAATCTCCATTTTTGCCACCCAGCGTGAGTTAAATTGCATCCGTCACACAGTGAGGTAAACTCGGTATGAAAACTCGGAAATCAGTGTAATTAGTTCAGGCTAATTTAGGAAGAGAATCATTATATGCAACTACATTAAAAATCTACCACAACTTATACTTAATGTCTCTGCTATACACAAACATTTACCACACTAACACTAAGGCATTATTCAAAGGCTCAGGCATTGAGGAATACATTTTAGCTGAAATAATTCTATTTCTATTCCAAAGGCCAGCAGATCCCTCGTTGGAGCTGTGCTGCTTGACCATTAGAGAAAACTCAGTGATAAAAGACTTCTCATAGAGCGGGTATGTGAAATTTTAAGCAGCAGCAACAGGGCCACCTTTAGAGCACTGCCCTTGGATGATGCTGGTATTACTAGACTTTGCATTTGAGGCTTCATTATTTCAGAATACTCTACATTTTACTTTCATTTGTTACATCACTCTTTCAGCAAATGCTTCTCAGGCTCATTAAAAACTCAGTTTGGGTAAAGATCAGAATTTTAACTACACAGAAGCAACTTAAGCTTCAAGACACATATGTAAACACATATATAAACAAATGAACAATTCGGCAGAGTATTCAATTACCTAATTTTTCTCAATATCAATGCACTAAAAACATACTAACAATTTCTTACAACACATGCTTAAAACATAAACTATTCCAAGTTTAAGATGCTCAAATGCCTACAACTATAACAACCTAACTGCAAGGACTTAACAGATGTGGAGCAAGTCTTGAGTTTTCCAAGTTTATCAAAAGCAGGGAAGTAGACAGAAGCTACTATAAACTGCCTTAAAAAATAAATTCACCATAGTGAAAAAGAAACCCCACTGAAACCTAAAATCCAAACCAGTTTCGTTTTGGCAGGGGTTTGTTTTTTTGGTTGGTTTTGGTTGTAGGGTTTGGGTTTAGTTAGTTTCTTGGTTGTTGGGGGGTTTTGGGGCTTTTTTGGTTTGTTTGGGTTTTTTTAATGACAATGACATTGAAGACACCTCTATCAGGTAAAAGAAAGAAAAAAAATAAACCATCCCGTGTCGCATGAGAAAAAGTAGAATGACTTACCTCCTTTTGTCGTCCAACAAATCTAACTCTTCTATAATCCTTCTCATCATATACCTAGAGTGTACAATAAACTTAATCTTATTTAAAGAGCAACAACTATAAACATATAACATAAAGACTTAAAAAACAAATAGCTTGAACGGTTTACTTAGTTTCAAATATTATCACCCTACAAGCACGTAGTACACAGAAAAATTAGCTTCCATTTCTCGCACACAAGTAACTAAATTGCACATTGGAAAGTAGAAAAGGAAACTGGTGGTGTGGGGGGTGGCATGAAAGCCAGTAAACAGAAGCCTTAGCTCTGATTGCAGAGGTGAACATAAATGTGCTACTTGTAATGCTGTTCCTTGATCGAACGCTGATACCTGACAGGTGAACTAAACTGGGAAATTCAGGGTTTGTATTTATATCTGTTCAGCTAAGTAATCACAGCGCGAGTTTTCCCAAGTTAGCTCCACCAGCCATCCTCTCTCACATCTCCTCAAAGCACTCCACGGACCTCCCTCGTCGGCATGCTCAGCTTCCCCACTGGAAAAGAGGGAACGTGGTGTCACATGGCACTCACACAAGGGTGCCTTCACCTGTTAGCTCTTCCGCTCGGTCACAAGCCGGATTCGGACCAGAACGCTCGGTAATGGCCAATGACCCTGATCCTGACTAACAGATTTTTTTGTTGTTTTTTCCAAAACCGCGCGTACCTCATGTGTACGGATCATCCAGGAGCATGAATTTCCACTGTGCGCACTGAACGGAGAATCACAGAATAAATGAGGCTGGAAAAGACCTCTGAGACCATCAAATCCAACCAGTGACCGAACGCCACCATGTCAAGTAGATCATGGCACTAAGCGCCATATCCAGCCATTTCCTGAACACCTCCAGGGACGGCAACTCCACCGCCTCCCTGGGCAGCCTCTTCCAGTGTCTAACCGCTGTTCACGCGAAAAAATTCCTCCTGCTATCCAACCTAAGCCTCCCCGTACCATCGCACCACATCAGCGCGCTGCTCGCGGCCTCGGCGGGATTTCCCTGCAGGCGCCGGCGGGACGTGCCCGCCGCCCTCCCCGAGCAGCGGAGGGGCGGCAGCGCCGGGCGCCGCGCGCTCACCTGCCCCGTGTGCGTCACCAGCTCGCCGGTGTCGGAGGCCCGCACACCGTAGGGCCGGGCGGCGGCGGCGGCAGCCAGCCCCGGGCGGCACAGCAGCGGGCGGCTCCGCGGCAGCAGCCAGCGGAAGGTCGCGGCGGGCGCCGCCATCTTCCCACGGCCCACGTGACTCGCGGTCAGGCGGGCGGCAGGGCACCGCCCTCGCCTCGCCCCGCCCCGGTGCCGGCGCGCGCTTCCGGCGGCGGGGAGACGCGTGGTCCCGGGCAGGGACCGGGGCCTTCCGCGGGGACCGCGGGCGGCGAGGGTGAGGTCAGCGGGCAGCGGTGTCCTCAGCGGTGGAGGGAGAGGGGCGAGTGTCCTCATCGGTGGGGGCGGCGGGTGGTGTGGAGGCAGCGGGTGGTGTGGAGGCAGCGGCGGGAGAGGAGGAGGAGGGGTGTGGGAGTGGCGCGCTTGTCCTGACCGGCGCCCTGTCCCCGCAGAGTGCCGAGCATGCTGTCCCTCCTGGTCAGGGCCGCCGCCGCGGCCGCCCCGCT
>VWPU01000894.1:0-32408 GCA_013398955.1 Callaeas wilsoni
TGCCCCTGGTAACAAAGGCCTTTAGGCCTTTGTTATAAAAATGAACAACTTCGCTTTTAATTAAAGAAAAAGGAAGTCTTTATTAACATGAAATAATTAAGAAAATAAAAAAAATTCCATTTTGATTTAAAAAATTACGAAACTCCGGACTGGAGATCAGAGACTCTTTGAAGCAAAAAGGTTGAAAACCCAACACAGGAGTTGGCGGAGGGGTGGTTTGTCTCAGCTAACCCAAGACAAAGTTAATTTAAGGCTGGTTCCAGAAAGAGCTGCAACCTCACTGGGCTTCTACCTCACCAGCTGATGGCAGAAAAGGGCAGCTCTGCAGCCCAGACACACGGGTTTATACCCCTCTGGCCCCTCCCCGGACCGCCTCCTTGGTGGTGGCTGACTGGGGCTCCCTCCAGGGGAGGTCCGTCTTTCCCACCGATGGCTCCTTGTCTCTAGAAGAGGCGGGAAAGACTCTCAGTAAAATTCTGGGTGGCCATGGTGCTAAGCTGGAGGCTTACTGTCGGTTACTAAAAATAGCACTTGGTAGAAGGGGTGAGGGGTTTTTGCCTTTAGGAAGAGGCGTTAAGTGAGCCATTGCCTTGGATGGGAGACCAACCACCTTTTAAATAAATACACTTTCTTCGACTTAAAATCCAAACACACATCAGAGGAAATCATAAAGACAAGGGGAAATTTGGTATACAATTTGGAAAACTTTAGATACCATTTCAGCTGGGATATTTGGGGTAGTAACAGGGTTCTGCGACTGCATTAAAAGGAACATTTAAACATTCATCCAACAACATATTTTAACCCATTTCTACTCCTATAATTATCAAAATATAACTGGTGAACTTTATTAACTTCTAATTTAATTGGAACTCTCAAAGTTGATAAACCTGTGGCGATTCTGCTTTATTAACAATATTAATTAATGAACCTTTTAATGCACAGCAATTAACATTAACCTGGTCACTTTAGGATCCCATATGCAAAAGCCAATCCATGATTTTATTTATGGCAGCCTTTATCCCCGACTTTGTCTACACTTGTTCCTCTCCCAGTGACCTGCAGCTCTCTCTTGTCCCACCTCGTGTTCCTCCCCTAAACATCCCTAAAGAAGCCCTGTGCCAAGGTGCTTTTCCCACCCAGGCCACCATGTGTCCCAGCCCTTGGCCTGGCCCCAACCTCAGGTAGAAAGATCATCAGGAAGGCAAAAGCTCCATTTGAACTTAATCTGGTCACTACTGTGAAGGACTATAAAATGTGGGTTTTTTAAAAAAGATTAATAACAAAGGAGGGCCAAGGAAAATGTCCATTCTTTCTTTCATGGGGAGGTGGGGGGCAGGGGGAGGGTGGAATTTTGTTCAGGAATATGTCAGTGGCAGCGGCATCCTGGTATTCTTTGTCAGCCATAGTGTGGCCAGAATGATCAGGGCCGTGATTGTTCATCTGTGCTGGGCACTGGTGTGGCCACACCTGAAATCCTGTGTCCGGCTTTGAGACCCTTCACCTGGTGACTACATTTAATCCACTTTACCAACTTCTTGTATGCTAATACAGTTATCTCTTTCCTCTTTGTCATAAATATGTGGCATTATTGAAGATCAGAGGTAAGAGTACAATTATTTGATAGGTTTTCTAGTTTATGGGTCAGAATTAATGTTAATTATATAACATTTCATGTAATCAGTTCATTGTATGTCGTTTACATGTTGGATGGATATAATTTGGTTTCTCTTCTGACAAGATATACAGAATGATTATAAATAGTAAACACAATAAAGCTAAACTTAACAAAAGTACAATTGGATGCAGTATTAAATTCAAAATTCCAGTTGCCGTGGGTGGACATCCAAAAATAGTTTCCCACCAGCAAAGCTTCCACCTTTCTTCACTCTTTCCAGGACATGGTGTACCTTCTCCTACATGAGGATGGCTGGTAATCCAGGTTCTTTGTCTGTTGTGCTGAGTTAATTTTTAGCCATGGACTCAGATCATCATATTGCAACAGTTTCCTTGCCAATGCCAGATTCACTCCAGCAAGGATAAGCCATGAAATTTGACACAGTGTATAGTTGAATTGTAGCAATTTGTGGGTGGTGAAAGAGATGAATAGTTAAAGCTACATCCCATAATTTTGGTAAAAGTACATGTATAGCTATTAGAGTGATCATATGTCTCTACAGTGGTGTTTTCTGTAAACATAGAATCCCACAGAGTTCTCATACAGAGACATCCATTTCCAGTATATGCAAGTACAGTCTCAGGGGTTTCAACATGATGTTGACATTTTCTTAGACATCAAGGCAAATGTCTTGGGCCTTAATAGTATTATTTTCACAAATAAACCCCTGCTGTTCCTGTCCAGTCAGGCATCAACATCCATAGTTGGACATTTGCTCCCATTTTGGGCTCATACTTGCATGTTCTAACAGACAGAGGACAGTTCCATTGTCATTTAATCAGCACAATAATTGTGTATAAGGCATATATTGAAGCATTGAGTATTGTTAAAACAAAAGCTGTAGCTTTACCATCAATGGGGTAATAAGTGTCATTAACTAGATGTCACCAAGATTGAAAACCCTTTCAAATGGAGTGTCATAATCCCAAATTACTTTTTGTTTACCCGTGGTCAAGGTGTCCTCATTGCCTCCCCTTTTAATTGCTGTTACAGCAGATTGCAACCACCACTGAGGAAGGCATGCGGTGCATGGTGTAGAACTTAGCTAAAGTAACCTTATCAGTTAGCATAAATAAAGAAGTGAGGGTCTTCATCCTGTGGGTCGAGCTGTATCAATGTGTATTTTGGGTTCTCCTTTGAGAAGGATGAGCAATCCTGCAATGGCTAACCTGATCTCCAGAGGACATGTGCTGCTATCATTCCTGATATCACAGAATTGCAGAATCATTTAGGTTGGAAAAGACCTCCAAAATCATTGAGTTCAACTTTTGACCGATGATCACCTTGTCAATTAAACCACAGCACTGAGTGCCATGTCCAGATTTATCTTGAACACCTCCAGGGATGGCAACTCCACCACCTCCCCATTCCAATGCTTATCCACCTTGTAGTCCATTCCAATGCTTAACCACCTTTTCAGTGAAGAAATTCTTCTGGATGTCCAACCTGAACTTCCCCTGGTGCAGCTTGAGACCATTGCCACTTGTTTTGTTGCCTGGGAGAAGCGTCCAACCCCCACCTTGCTACAACCATCCTGTCAGGGAGTGTAAGTCTCCCTGAGCCTCCTTTTCTCCGGACTAAACAGCCACAGATCCCTCAGCCATTCCTCCTATGCCTTACTCTACCAACCCTTTGCCAGCTTTGTTGCTCTGTCATTCCTAGAAAGGCAAAACCAACACACATCTCATTGTCGTTTTACAGGCACGTCACCCCATAGCGGCTCAACTTGTCTAACTGCTCATATTAAAGACAGAAGCCCCTTTTCCCACTTGGAATGTCTCTGTTCTGTCTCTTTGAATTCAGTCAAATTAAACATCAAAGGCCTTACTGTAAGAACCACACATTGCCATCTGGCAAGCACCTGTTTCATGTGGTCAAAACGTCAAACCCCAAAATACTTTCATTGTACTTCTTAATCACAGAGCAAGTAGATAAATGTGCTTCTTGCCTGGGTGCCATAAATTAACTTTCATGGTTTGGTGGATAACACTTGCTCCATTTTCTCTGGTGACTTTAACTCTCCACAGTCCAGGTCACATATCCTGCTTCTTGGCATCCTATCGTGTTAGTGCTGAAATTTGTGCCCCCAATCCTGTTAGAAATTTCAGATGATATTGCCAAGGACCAACTGGAATCAGATTCATTCTACTTTAATGATGGGTATAGTCTCGCATTCAGAGGAATCTGAGGGAAACAACAGGTCATCATTTCCCTCATCACAATCATCAGGATCACCTCAAATATCACCATCCCAATCTTCTGGGGACACCATTAGTTTCCTAATTTGCATGGGGTTAGGGGAATGTGGGGCCCACATGAGCATCATCTAGGTCTTTTCTTCCAACTTTTGTGTTTTCTCCTTTTTTATTCCTGTAATGGGTTCCTTTACTGTTCAATTTGCATGTACAGTAGTAACTCAGCTGCCTTCCTGCCTTCCATTCCCTCTCTCAGATCTCGTCTCTCTACATTGTGCTTTTTCCTGTCCTCACAGGTGGCTTCTAGGCAGCTGCCCAACATCTTACAAATAATTCCTTTTCCTCTACTGTTTCCAGTATTTCCTCTTGCTAATTTAATTTGTTTTTCAGTCACAGTCCAGTCATGCCAGTGGTGGTGAGCCCATTCTTCTGAGAATTTGGAACTCAGACTTATTCCATGCTGCCATAAGCAATCAGGGATACTACTCGCCATGCTGCCAACTACACCAGTATGTTGTGAATGGGTGATTTAGATCACTTCAAGAATCACTGTCGAATCTATTAGCAAAGGTGGTTTTAATACAAGGTTGCAAAAGTGTGACCTAACAAAGTTTGAGGGCAAGAGTCACTCTGTTACTGATTGGCACAGTCATTTGAACATTGATTCTAAACTGCCAAGGCACAAGTCAAAGTTGCTAAACTACAAGGTTATGCATGGTATCAGTCAATTACCAAAGATCTGTCACTGGTAAAAAAAGTCTCTCTGACTTCAGAATTATTCCAGCTCAAGGGGAGATCACAGCCTTGCAGCCAGGATGCTTAGCTGGAAGACGTCAAAGAAAACTCACTTTCTCCTCTTTATGGAATAAAGCAGCTGACTCATAGTGAAATTACATAATGGGAAAGGTACAATGCTCCTTGTACCCACAACTTTCTTTGTTCCTTTAGGAACTGACTCTTGAGAAAGGCACCCACTATTCATGAGTTAATCGCACGATTGGTGTTCCTATCTCATGTGCATCTCACTGCATCACTCAGCTCCTTTGTGAGTTTTCAGAGATCAGATAGAAACTAGAGGAGCTCCTTAGAGCCTGTACCAAAGTTCTGCTGGTTTAGTTGAGGGGTCAAGGACAGGCTGCCAAAGGAAGCAGCCACCATCCCTGGAGGTACTCAAAAGGCACGTAGATGTGGCACTTTGGGACGTGGGTTAGTGGTGGACTTGGCAGTGTTGGGTTAACAGTACAACTTGGTGACCGCAAAGATATTTTCCAGCCTAAAATACTCTGTGATTCTCATATAGGCAGATATTAATTTTCTGGTACTCTTTAGTAAGTGTAGCATCATCTATGGCACTGACAAACTTTGTTTATTACGTAAAAACCCTGATCAGAAAAGCAACCCAGGTTTCCCCATTCACTTTGTGGCATGGCAGGTTACCTGACTATTGCCAAAATGCAAAGTAGAGGCAGAACTTCCTCTGCTACCTCTTAGAGATAAGTTATTATGTGCTATATGAATGAAACATTCCACTACCATAGAATATTTCACTGAAAACATAACAGATGGGAGTCAGATCCTCCTTCATTTTACAGACAGATAACTCTCTTTATCAGACAGTTGCCTCTCTGGAAACAGTTACTTTCTGCTTTTGCTCTGTTACCTCTCTTTATTTCTTCCTTCACTATATAGATCTCATACAGAGTGCTCACTTGACATGTCTTAACGTACTGGAAATTACAAGACTGTCTCCACTGCAGTTCTCACAGGTTTGCCTGACAGAGTAAAACTTATGTCTTATTTTCCATTAATTAGATCCATATTTTTCTGAAAACTGCAGACAAAAGTCTTTCTTCATTTTATATGTATATACCCCCCACTACTAGCAAATCTTTCCCATGACCCGTGCTATGGTGAGAGGTATGTTGCTGACACTCTTCTGGCTGTGAAACACTCTCACAAATTGCCTCTGGTAACCCCCATAGTCCAATTTGAATTGCTTACTTTTTGCTCCCATTGTTTTATAGGTTTTCTTGTACTGGGATGAGAGGTGTGGGTGTTCACTCCAGCTGCAAAAGTCCTTTAGTGAGCTTTCACAAACACTTTTAGAGTTAAACTGTTTTTCTGAGTTTCATGAAAAAGGGCTTCTGCCTGGGGAATTGACAGTAGGATTCCTTGACAGCATGTTGCTCTCAAGCACAGGTTTATCTTTAACTCCCCTCAGCCCCTGAGGCAGTTATCTGCTGCACAGGTGTCTTCAGCAAGCACTGAAAGGGTAATCAGTGCCTTGCACAGGTAGAAAAAGCAAAGCTGTTGTGATACTAATGTGAAATTAATTCTCAGTTACTTTGAGCTCAGAGAAATGTGAGCTCCAGTTCGTCAACCTCTTTGCCTGCAGGACACTGTAGTGCTGCTGACTTCAGTTATCATGATACTGATGCTCAATATTTAAGTATTTACAATACCACAAACCTTGTCAAAACAGGAGGAACAGGAAAGTTTGCCCATAATGAAACCCTGCCCAGAAAAATGTCCTTTGAATTTTTTTTAAGCATAAGCAAATTCAACAGAGGTTGTTTCCAACACATGTACTTCATGAACACATGAACAGTGTTTCCAGCATTGACAGCTTCCTGCCATGAGGAGCCCTTTTTTAAGCTTTATCCTGAAAAATACTGCTGGAGGTGTTCAAGTAATTGCAGCAGGCAGTGGCAGTTGGGTGAGAAATGGAGGGAGGAAGATGAGGGAGGAACGTGAGTCTCCATCAGGGGATGCAGTGCCAGGTTAGAGAGCCTTGAGTTAGCTCTGAACATGCTGATATGACTCTGGGCAGAGCTCCATGCTGTAAAAATAGTCAGGTGAGACCCAGAAAGCTGCGTAACTGTGCTAATTCTCATCCTTGGCTAATTAGTCCTGCAGTTAATTAGCCTCGTTACAGTATTTTTCCTGATGGGACAGATGCCTCTGTGTTCTGGAGTCAGCAAATTTGGCACTGGATTGCCACAATGGTTTGGATTCAACAGCTGAGGTCCAGATAATATTTTTACTGTGCTTTCTATAAACTATTACTCCTACAGAGCTGAAATAAATAATTGAGCCAGGAAGAGGGACCACCAGGGTAATGGGGGCCTTATGATTCCAGTCACAAGAGACTGTGGTGACTCCAATCACCAAAGAGTGAACCACTTGTTTGAACACTAGATTTCAAAATATTAAGTTTGCATAAGTGCAGTTTTCCATGGTTTTTACTGGATATTTGATTCAGGCCTCCTGATTGCAAGGACCCATTTCCTGCTTTGAGGAAAGTAGTGCCTGGTAGCATCAGGGTAGTCTGAAAAATTCCAGCAATATGCAATACGCTAAAGAGAGAAATAAAGGGGGGGAAAAAAAAAAAACAAACAAAACTTATAAACTTTTCTGAAAACCACAAAGGTTTTGTGTTCCTGGAAGAGTTTTCAACAGCAAAGGCTCAACCCTTGACCTCAGGGTGGATAGCCTAAGGTGAAAGACTCAGTGTTGTAATGGAAACCTCTTATTAATAGGGAAGAAGGAACACATAGCCCAGAGAGGTTTTGGACTCCCCATTCCTGAAAACATTCAAGGTTGAGTGGAGCTCTGAGCAACCTGGTCTAATTGAAGATGTCCCTGCCCATGGCAGGAGGTTTGGCCTAGATGGTCTTTAGTGGTCCCTTCCAACCCAAACCATTCTATGATTCTACACCAATGTGAAGAGAGAATGTCAATTTAGCCCTTACCCAAATCTTGAGGCCTTGGGCTCTGTGAGTTTTCCACTCTTTCCTGTTCCCTCAAAGCTCTTAGGTAGGTTCAGTTCCTCGAGAAACACTTCAGTGAGCGCTAAACCCAGATTATCATAAGCCAAATAGTCCTGTATATTAGGCAAGTAAATTCCCTATAAACATATAACAAGGCATCAGGATTTGCTCCTACTGACTGCCAGCAAGCTGTCACCTCCTCCAGCTGGGGAGCCTGTTCACCATCTCAGCCACTCCATCCTTAATCCAAGGGGTCGTGTCTCAGCTCACACCAGCAAAAAGGACCAGGAATACAGAGCAAGAGGCCAAATCTCCAGCCACTGCCTCTCCTCGGCTAACACCTGACATTCCCATTGTCTGCAAGACACAGCTGATGTGCTGGAGATTATGAACATAAAGAAGGAAAATTACTTACAGCTGGAGCAATTGTCAGGCAGGAAGATAATTGAAAGCCAGTAAAACGATCAACCGTTTAATTGCTTACATTAAAGAAATGAATTGACAGCAATCAAGCCAATCTATAAAAAGTACTGAAAAAAAAAGACATGTGAGAAAATAGATTAATTTTCATAAGGAACAAGTGAAAACAAACTTGGAAAAAAAATGAAGACCCAAGCTACTGTTGTTTGTAAGCCTTAATCAATTTAAAACTCATTTTCAATGTATTAAACTTTACTATTTAATGTCTCCCAATGAATTCTGCCTCTGGCATTGTTCAGCAGCCTCACTGAAGCCTTGTGCAGTTAAAAAAGATTATTCATCAGCATTACTTCTGCCAAACCTGCTTAAATCAGGAGGCAGTACCACAACCATAAAGAGGGGAGCACTGAGATTTTTTTAAATGAATTTTTCCCATCTGAGGGACTGTTGAATTCCTGGGAAGACTTTTTAGAGGCAAAACTATTGAGCTCTCAGAATTTGTGTTTTCAAACCTTTTACATTGGTCTTAGTATTGAACCTTTGCATAGAATCAAAGGCCAAATGTTGGGAAGGAGGGAGGTGTCTCCATTTTCAGTGCAGTAACATGTTTCACATCTCTTTTGATTCACATATTTTTTCCTAATCATGTGCCTGAAAAGTCCTTTAGAAGACCAACAAAGCCTTGTTTTGTCCCTAAGAGCAGAACCACATCTTAAGGCATGAGGAAAATAAATTCTCAACACACAGTAGCCCCTCCTGAAATGTTTAGACCCAAACCTGAGGTGAGCAGAGATATGAACTCTGTTCTACTGGTGTATAGTAACTTTTCAGAAGGTGTGCTATGGTGAAGGAATGGAAAGACAGCCATTCTGGAATGGATCCTTGATATTTCACACTTCATTTTTACAAAAAGAGTATGGAGGCTTGTTCTGGGGTCTTTTCACACTTGTATAAATCCCTTAAAATATTTTATTTTAAGAGGAGAAGAGAGATTGTGTAGGATCAGTTTTTCTCCCTAGCATCAATTTTTCATTGCATGATAAAAATCTGATTTTGTATGTGTGACTCTCAAAAATAAAAGAGAAGGAAATAAAAGAGCCTGAATCCAAGGGCTCAGGTACTGGCTGCCATCCAGCCACACCATCCAGCTGACTGATCACAGGATGAAGTGATCATCCCCCACCCAATGATTCCCCCAACATTGCGAACCTTCACACCCTGAAACTCAGTTATGAAAGTTCTACATAAAATGAATTCTTTTTTGAAGCTTTCTGACCCTTTATGGCTTCCCTGATGTTTTCATCCTCATAGTCTTGTTGCTGATTGCTCATTGTTTTCATGCTGCAGATCAGTCACTCTGGGTTTGAGTCGAGCCTTGTCCCACCACAGTGACAGCAGGGATGGAGAGCCAAGGGCCTTTCTGGAAACACACTGTGATCTTGCTGCCCCTCCTCACATGTTAATCTGGATTTTAACTCTGCATTTTGTACACCAGGGAGGTTTCAAAGGCAGGTCACCACGTTGATCAAAGGACAGGAAGACAAACCTGAGGCAAATCTTAAGAGAGGAAATGTTAAAATCAATGCCACCTGGACTAGGCTCATGAACTCCTGACAAAACTAAAACTTCATTTTCTACTGTAGTACATTACTTAATAACTAGAAATTATAAAGTAATAAGTAAAAGATATTTCTAAAGGAAAAGTTTCAAATATTTCCCTTCTGAAAAGGTCAGGATAAGAGATTATGCCACTAAAATTCTGGGAATATAGGACTGGGAGGAACAGTGTGTATCTACAACTGCAAGTACCAGGTGGCAGAGGTTAAGTAAAGCAGTGAAGTGAATTGAGTCCATTCATACATGACAAAGGATATTTCCCCCTCTAGAGTAATCCCAGGACCAAACACCCAAGACACTGCAATGTGCCACAGCAGAATAGACCAAAGGTGCCCCATGTAAGATCCCGTTTTTCTTTCCATTTCTTGGACCCTAAATTTAGAAGCAGAGCCATCCAGAGTTTTCCCAGTAATTGGTTTGTGCAGAAAAGTCAACAAACCCAGAAGGTGCCAGAATCACTATGAGTTGATGTATACAGGTTGTTGGTTTCTGAATATCTGAAATGTTTCTTAGTTTTAGGTCTGATCAAGAGGCCACATGGCAGAAAAATGGCTTACTTCTCCCTTTTCTTGCCAGGACAAAATTCTGCGTGGAAAGAGATTCATCTTCTTAGAAACCTGGGTCTAGAGTAACCCCACCCTAACCCCCACTGTAGAAAAAGACATAAAGGTAATGAAAAACATCAATTTTATTTGCCAATTAAACCCAGAGGGAATTATTTTCTGAATTCATCCTTGTGTTTTATTGACAGGAATAGTTATGATCCTTATAATGGCCTTATAATTCCCTGTCTAGCTCTAAGACATAGTATATGCTGAAAGAAACTAATGACGCAAAAGACACTTGATACCATCCTTCAAATGAGCTGTTTAGAAAATCCTTTCCAAAGGAAAACTAAAACAGCCATTTTAATAAATTAAAAACCCTGATGCACAGCTTGCTGGATGGCAGGTCCAATCAAGAGGGTTGACATGTCATGCTGTAACTACTTCCCCAGTGAATGATGACATAATTTTCAGATTTGCCCTTCTTATGGCTTTCATGCATTCAGGCAAAACAATATATCAATCAGCATTTACAACCTAAATGCCTGTTATGAGTCAATCTTCTGGGGCTCTCAGCTTCCCACATCTCATAAGAATCTCAGCAGTGATTTGTAGTCTTTTGAGTGTTTCCTAATGCTTCACGTCTCTCAAACTGGTCAGAGCCCAACACCAGAGCTCTTGCTCTGTTTCACAACAATCATATGATTGGTATAGGATGGGCGTGTATTGCTCTGTATTCTTCTTACCTCCATGTTAATGCCCGTTTCTAATAGTTAAAAATGGATGGAATCCACTGTTGTGTCACACATTTAAGAGGTTTATGGCCTGGTTTTTCCTCAGTCCATTTTCACAGCCTTTATATCTCCTCAGCAGAGCTGCTCAGAAGCTGCTCTTCCCTGATGGAAGAATTCCATCAGTGGACAAAGGAAGCGCTACTGGTGTCATCTGTGAGGCCTTTGATTTGGTTCCCTACAACATTCTTAGCTCTAAATTGGAGAGACGTGGGATATTCTTGATGGACTGTTAGATGGGTAAGGAATTGGCTGGATGGCCACATCCAAAAAATTGCAGCCAATGGCTCAATGTCCAAATCAAACCCACTAAAGGTTGGTGTTCCTGCAGGGTCCATCCTGGGACCAGTACTATTCAATATCTTCATCAGTGAAATGGACAGCGGCATATTTGACACTGACAGTTTTCAGATGAGTAGATACCCTCAAGGAAAAGAATTCCATCCAGAGGAATCTTGACAGGCTTGAGGAGTGAGTCCATGAGAACCTCATGAAGTTCAACAAGGCCAAGTCTGTGTCATTGAGAATTGAGGTTGTTCAGTCTGGAGAAGAGAAGATTCCAGGGAGACATTTAGAAGCCTTTCTATCCATAAGGGGAAGTGGAGGACATAAGAAAACTGGTTTTTTACCAAGAGACAGTTTTACCAAGGCCTGCAGTGACAGAATAAAGGACAAGTTTTAAACTGAAATAGGATAGATTGAGACTGACTATGAGGAAGAAAATTTGTAAAGATAAGGGTGGTGAGACACTGGGAAAAGTTGCCCAGATGTAGCTGCCTCATGCCTGCAAGTGTTCCAGGCCATGTTGGATGGGGCTTGGAGCAACCTGGGATAGTGAAAGGTATCCCTGTCCACAGCAGGGGGGTTGCACCACTCCAGAAGGTTGCTTTCAACTCAACCAGTTCTATGTTCTATGATTCTGTGATATCATATCAAATTATGAATGAGACACAGAGAAAGGGAAGACAGATAACAAATGGCTATATAATCTGTTATATATTATAGAACAGATTTATAAATTAGATACTTCTACTGTACTACTGGGCAATATATTTGCCACAAGTGCTGGTCACACAACTCACATTCTATCTCAACCAAAAGAGCAGCGGAAGTCAGGTAAATTATACACTCTTCCTAAGGAATAGAACACTAAAAAAAAAGACCTTTAAATGTTTTGAAGTAGTGATAGCCAAAAGGAAATTTATGACCCTCTAAAAGTTTTCATATTTCAAGATGCCTGGAAAAATTCATTTATATGAGCCTTTGCTTGCTTTCATCAGGGATTTGGAACTCTGATATTGCAGCAAGGGGATACTCACCTGACAACTAAATCACTGCACCTCAAGTTTCATGACCCAAGTTTGAAGTCATGCAAAAAGATCATGATGATCTGAAAAATGCATTGCATTGGCTGTAAGTTACAGCCATCAACAGTGCATTGCGGCAATTGAAACATTTTCTTGTGCTGAAATGTTTTGGACTTGGGCCAAAATGCTTTGAGAATTTTTTTTTAATAAAGATTACAATAAAAACCCTCTCAGAATCTATCAAACAGGTTGCCAGGTTGTTTGGTTTTAGTGTTTTGTTCTTTTCCTCCCCACAAAAAAATACAGGCTTTTGTGGGAAGAAAGAATTTAAAAAGATATTTTGATTACAGTAAAAATTCCTGTGGCTGATAAAAGAAGATTTGATTATTTTTTTTATCATGATGAGGTATTCTTACAAAGAAATAAGCTGCCAGTCTCAAATTAGACCTTTCAGAACCTCATTATACCTAATTAAAACCCTTTTTCCTAGGCTTAATAGAAGTTCTGGGTGTGAATAACTTTGCTTAGGCAGATTCACAAATCTGGCTGCAGTAAATTACAGATGAGGCTTCCCAGGAGCAGAATAAACCCCATCAAGACCCTCATAAACAAAATGCCAGCATCTGGAGCCAGAGAGAAAAGCACAGGCAGGATGGAGAGAAGAATTACAGATCTGGGATTAGCCTATACATCAACATCATGTAAGGTGAAAAAAACATCTTTATTTATTGCTTAGCAGCCTTCAGGGCGTGAGTGTCACTGAGCATTAGCATTCACCTTTATAACTGTGCTTTGATTTACAGCTCCACCCCAGCACAGAGGAAGGAGCCAATTACAAGTCCAAGGGAACATGGATGCGTCGAGTAGGTCCCAGCTGCTTCCTCTTCCCTCTCATACAGGATGCATACAGAGAGATTTCTTGGCCTGAAATAGAGGTTTGAGGGATAGGCTCTGACCTGCTTTATTAGATGACTGCCAGAAGAATATCATGTTCTATAGAAATTTATGCTCACACAGGTTAAGCTGCAGTAGAAAATGTGGGAGATGTTAGACACAAAGATGCTGTTCCATGTTAGTCAAAGCCACACACAGCTTTGCCAAGGCTAGGAGCAGACTTAAAGTGCACCAAGGCCAGTGAGGTGACAAACTCTATATTCCTCTTCCTACAGTGAACAGGTCCATGACTACTTAGATATTGTACATCAGATCAAATCCCATGATTAAGGTAAAACCTGCGTGATTTCACCCCTCACCTCCAATGAGATCTTTCCTCCCCTCCACTTTCTGGTGGCTTCTATTGTTTCTTGATATTTACTTCTCTTAGTTTGTCTCACAGTGGCAACCCAGGATCAGCTGGGGAGGCCGAGCACTTCTGAGATCCAGCCTTCCACTGAGGTTGGATGCTCAAATATGACTGATCATAAGAGTTGGCTCTTGACTGCTCAGAAGTTCACTTATGTCCCAAAACCCATACTGTGAAGCCCTGTTCAGTGCTGATAATAGAATCATAAAACATAAAATGGTTTCAGTTGGAAAGGACCTTACAATCATCCAGTTCCAACCCCCTGCCTTGGGCAGAGGCAGCTTCCAACAGACTGGGTTGCTCAGAGTCCCATCCAGCCTTCAACACTTCCAGGGATGGGGCAGCCACAGCTGCTCTGGGCAACCTGTGCCAAGGCCTCGCCACCCTCACAGGAAACATTTTTTTCCTATTATCTACTCTAAACCTGTCCTTCGTCAGTGTGAAGCCATTGCCCCTTGTCCTACCACTACCCATCCTTGTAAAAAATCCCCTTCCAGCTTTCTTGGAGCCTCTTTAGGCACTGGAAGGGGCTCTAAGGTCTCCCTGGAGCCTTCTCTTTTCCAGGCTGAACACCCTCAACTCTCAGTAGGAGAATCCTCCAAGCGTACTCCTGAGCCCATTTTTCTATGCTGTGTTTGCAAACCAGTGCTGTTTACAGGCTTGCAGCTTTCCACATCACAGATCCACATCACTGGAGATGGATGGATACTGAATGTGGTGCTCTGGCTTTTGCTTTCTGAATTCAGAAGAGCTCCCATGCCAAAGACCAGCCATCCCACCCAGCTTGAATTCCCAAAGGGCTTTGAGAGGCTCACTACAAATGGCACCTGAACATTTCTTTTTCCAGCTGCTCAATCACCAGTAAGAATGGAACCAAGAAGATTTTTTTTTAAGTGTTTATTTATTTCTTTCAATATCATATTTATTTTGTTTATAACAGGAAATACTGAAATGTTTCACTTCTACCATTAGATGAGAGAGGAGTCCCAGTCAGGCTGAGTTTACCAGACAAATCGAAGGCAAGTGTCCACACATTCAGGTGAATATTATAGGAAAGAATTTCCTTTGGTTTAAAATATTATTAAGCTAATGATCAAGGGATGCAACTTTAACAGGTACTCATTAGATTTGAAACTTTTGATCCAATCCCTTTATCCTCCCACATACCCCTAAACAGGCAGCTCCCAAGCACTCCAGACACTCCTAGGCACAATGACCCATGCATTACACCAACATTAAGTCTCACAGCAGCACAAACTTTATCCCTCCCTAAGGAGGAATGAAATTACTAATTTTTTCCCTCAAAGGTGATTCAGAGGACAGACTGTAGCAAAGGTTCTGTGCATGGAGAGAGAATTACTGCTAAGATTTTATTAGCACATAAACACTATGACGTTTTTGATGCTTGGGGCTATAGAAGCACAATCATTACAATGAAGGCCATATTTCTTTCCATCTTTCCATGGGTGCTGTAACACATTGAGCAATCCATCTTGCTCACATACCCTACATAATCATAGAATATATTTATTTCTTTGCTTCTCTCAATTAGCATTTGACCTTTTGAGCACTGAAGATGTTCTGGGGTGCGACAGCACAAACGCTGCAGCTTCTGCCTTCCGACAAAACCCAGGTGAGGCTCATGGCTAAAGGACAACCATGGCACTATGAGGTACCAAACTTCTGAGAGCTGCTGCATGAGCCTCTACCAATGCCAGAAATAACCAAAAGCAGCAAATGAGGATGGCTGGAGATGGGTGGCAGAGGACTGGCAGAGGTTATGGATTATACACACTATTCCGAGGTAGAAAATATGTGTTTGCTCACTGACAAAGCAATGCTGATAATTTTGTCATCCAAATGTCATTCAAATGAGACACAAACCACTAATTCATAGAATCACAGAACAGTTTGGGTTGGAGGGGACCTTCCAGATCATCAAGTTCCAATTCCCCTGCTACTTCTTCACTTATAAACAGTTGCAAATGCATAAATTCAAAGATTTAGCAGCATTAGGGAAAAAAATCTACATTCTGGGTTGCTGAGGGTTCAAAACACATTTAAGAAACATGGAGATAATCCTTATTGAAAAGATATGTAATAATTATTTATTATACTTTTTTAGATCATGCACAAAAAAAAGCAATTTTCTGAAATTTTATTTCAGCTTTCAATGAATGGCAAATACCTCTGCACACAATACTTTTAAAGAAGAGTGGAAAACTGAATCCACTCTCAACCTCCATTTCGTTGATTCATTCATGTAAGGCACTTTCTTTTTAATTGAATGATTTATGTAACTGTGAAGCCCTCTGTGAATTTTACAGTTGAATATATCATTGATGATTTTCTGCAATGAGGCTTGAAGCTTAGAATTAAAAAGTTATTAGTATTTTCATTAGGAAAGTTCAAGAGCTCAGATATTGAAGACCAAATCCCAGAATCCATAGCAGGCTTGTACTGATTTTTTTTCTGCAATTGCTCAGAATTTGCTCTTTGTTATGAATTATTTAAATGAAACCCTTCCACAGACAAAAAAATTTCAAGGCCAGAAGAGACCATTGCAATCATTCAACCTGATCTGCTTTGTAATGCAGATCACAGTCATCCCTTTATCTTCTCACTGGTCTTTCCGTTTAGGCTTTGGTGTGCTCTAAACTCCTGTCCTCTGCAATATCTTCCCCGTCCTAATGTGCAGCACCTACAAATCCCTACAGCAACACTCTGATTTACTGAGTCATCAGAGATGAGGTGTTTTCTACCCACATGTTATTTTATACCCTTTGGGATAATTTTTTACACCTCTCAACCCTGCTTTGCAACTTGATTTTCCCCAGTAAGACAAGCCTGCTTGTCAGAGAAGGGCTATGCATCTGCAGTGAATTAGCAAATAATGTCTATTTATAACTGCTAAGGATACTCAGTTAATAATCATTAATTGCATAAAGGCCTGCTGAGGGTTATTACTCAGAAGAAACTGGTACTGATTCCTCTCAGGTGATGCCTCAAATAGAATCATAGAGTCACAGAATGGTCTGGGTTGAAAGGGACCTTAAAGACCACCTCCTTCCAACCCCCACCATGGGCAGGGACACCTTCCACTAGACCAAGCCCTGTCCAACTCAGCCTTAAACACTTCCAGGGATGGGGCATCCACAGTTCTCTGGGAAACCTGTGCTAGGGGCTCACCACCCTCATGGTAAGGGATGCTATTGGTAAAGGGTGATCCATGGATTATTTACTGTCTTCCAGCCATATCTTTAAACGTAGAGTAAAAGGAATGTAAAACTTCATCCTTGCAGAGGGATTTACATTAATAATCAGTTTAGAGAGTGTGTGGCTGTGTGACAGAGAAGTGAAGATATTTTCCAGCTTTCTTGGGGCACCAAAAGCTCAGACTATCGGGGTGGGTAGAGTGAACCACTCATTCATTGTGATGCACGGACACAGTCATGTTCTAATGACTTTCTATCTTACAGTCACCATTCTCGACAAGGGAGGTAGAGATGAAAGAATTTTGTGAATTCTCAAGTCATAATCAGGAAAGGCTGCAGTAGTCTTGCTCTCCATAAAATGTGCATGTACGTTTGGGGTATTTTGTCCTCAGGACATAAATCCTCCGTGAAAAAAATCAGATTGTGTTTACAACTGTAGCTTGGATAGAGGCTTTATCATAGGATCACTCATAGAATGGTTTGGGTTGGAAAAAGCTTTCAAGATCACTTCATTCAAACCCCCACAATAGGCAGGGACACCACCACCCCAAACCTCCACGTTTTACTGAATCATTTCCAATTTAAAAAAAAAAAAAATTCACTGTTGACTTTTTAATTATATCCCCTCAGACCTTAAACTCTAAGAAGATCCTGGCTAAAGCACAGAGAATAGTAATCTAAATTTTAAAAACTATAATAATTTTAACCATAAAACCAGACAAGAATAGCTAATCAGGAATTTTTCTTTCCTTTGCACATTGAAACATTTGTGCTGCTTGTTTTGTTAACTTACGACACACTGAGAAGCCTCCAAAACCATGAAACTGAAGGTTCAGCTCATTCTCTGGTCTTCAATGATACTTCCATTTTACCTTTAAGGTTATGATCTTTATACTGCTTTTTTCTTTTTGTTGTTGTTGTTAATCTTGAAGGATCTACAAGTGCCTGACAGAATGCATTCTGTCCCCACCCTGCTCTAAACAACGATTTTTTCGGGGATGACCTGAGCCAACAGAATCCAATATCAGGAAGACTTAGTGCATTTTCACTTCATCACTCATGTCACTGAGAGATAGTTACAGAATAAGTAAGTCCAGAGATGAGTTTGGAAGTGACGAATGAATATAGAAACACCACAGCACTCTTTCCACTTTAACACTCACTTTCCGGTTGGGAACAGAAGCCTGTGCTGTTAAACAGATGGTGGGAGATCAGCTCCGCTTATGGAAGTCTGGTGGGAAATGTAATCTGGCAGGATATTTTGCCCACAAAGCAGAATAAGAACATGAGATCCCAGTGCAGCACAACAGCTGTAGTTGCACTTCGCACAGAAATCTTTCAACTTCATCTCCCTCTCTTCTTCTTTAGGTCTCATATTCTTTATTCCCTCCTTTATTTTCATAATTATTGATCAGTGCAACATTTATCACTGTGTTGAAAACAGTTGTGCAAGAATTTAGAACTTAAAAATCATTGAAAGAAAACTTTCAAAAGGACAGAACAGTCTGCAAGCTATCCTCAAAAGCTGAAGGAACCAGGTTCTCCCTAGACAGAAATTAGACAAGTCTTGGTGCCACCACCAGAGCCTCACTGATTTTCATCCCCTAGAAGTGCTAACCTTTCTATAATTCACTCTCAGTAAATCTTTCCAGGTAGGTAATTAAGGCAACACATCCCTTTTACTGCTACTGAAAGACTTTGTTTACAATCTGGTACTTACTATTGGTAGGAATTGCTATTTATACTTTTCTTATTATTTTTGTCTATGCACAAAAATCTCAATTTTTTCCACTAAGCGCAGGGCTTGTGCTATCCTGATCCCACAACCATCTTCTGAGCTCATCAGGCCACCATTTAGAGTCTGTTGGGAGCCCTTGAAACAAGGACTGATGTCAGTGATTTTGGAATTCCTTCCAGTTCTATGCTCTGAATATTCAAAAGATCCTCAAAGGCACAAAATTCACCCACTTTCCTGGCAAGACCTTGGTGTACTTTCCCAAGATACATTCTTGGATTTCAGAGGATTTGCATGTATTTAGCATCCACTTTTCTACAGCAAGCAGGAAGGAAATTGTAGTAGAAACACTGGAATTCCACAAAACAACTTAAACTCTCTCCAAAATCCAAAAGGAAGATTGTCCCAGACCCTCATTCACTGCAGAGCTCTGATACCCTTGAGTAATGAAGTCATTATGTCACTGAATAGGTAATTTTAAGGAGCATATTGGCGACTGTTAATTTCTTTTTTATCTTGTATTATGTTTGAATTCCATTAGTATGCAACTGCCTGTCCTGAAAATAACAAATAATGTCATTAGAGAGGCACTGAGATTCAACCCTTTTCCCCCAGAGAGAAGTCAAGCTATTGTCACAGCAGAGGTGGTTTCTTCTGCATTCTCAGGTGATTAATATTCATTGGAAGAAGCACTGGAGATGATCCCTTAGGAGGTAAGGCAATACAGCCTGTGAGGAATGAAATAAATAAAAAATGTGTCCCAAATGGAGCACTGTGTATTCTGTCATTACCTTTCTAGTCTTGCACTCAGGTATCTGTGTCATAGCCACAGTGTAGCTTGAAATGCTGAAAACCTGCCCGTACAGGACAATATTTCTTATTCCACTGACATAATGATACCACTTTTCTGGGCTAACAGCAAGATTGGCTTTTTTTCAGTTTTATTTAGACCATTTAGAAAGCAAAGTAAAGCAGAATAAGTAATGCTATTCTTAATTAGGATAAGAATATCTGAGTGGGAAGGACTGTGAATGAGATTATTCTGCTTACTAATCACTCCTGACATCAAACAAGTATAATTGTATAGACATTTTTTTGGATCACTTCAGTCCATCTACCCAACATGACTAATTTAAGTCAAAATGCAGATCTTTGTTGAATTCTGTCCAGCTCTCAATGCAGTCTTACCATTGCCAGCAGTTGGAAGTAGTATTGGGACTGTCAAAGCATGGATGTGCACTTTGTTCTGCCACCTCTGATGGGACAAGCTTGGGATAGAAAAACCTGAAAGTGACCAAGACATCTGAGGATGGCAAGGTTTTAAAGAAACTGGGTGAAATACACCCAAACACTTCCATCAGAAATTCAGAACGAGATAAAAAGAAATAAAGAGTGCCAATGTGCTTCTTATAAATACTATGCAGTGGCATAGTATTTGCCACCTGCCACCTTCACTCAAGATAGAAAAGTCAGGTGAAAAATGGGACACCCCTTCCTATGCTCATGTAGAATTTATTCTTGGAAATTCTCGTAACTTCTGATGGAGGAGTGATTTCTAAACTGGAGACTTGCAAGACTCAGTAGGAGACTGGATGGTCAAAATCAGAATCCAAGAGGTTTAGCTAAATCAAAGTAACTTTGGCCTGAGTCAGTGCCAGGCCTGTGGAATGACTACTTTTCTATTCTTACAAAGAACCTGGCATAGCCAGCTGGAATTGCAAATGTGATTTATCCAACACATTTTAAAGAAGTTATTTTGATAGGGATAAAGCAGGTCAGAAAAAATATTGACTTGCTGTGTGTGGGCAGAGCCATGGATGTAAAGTGTCCATAGACGTGGTCTTACTACTCAAAAATCAATAGATAAATTCCTGTGGCAAGAAAGGCACAGGACTGAGCATTTCTGCAATACTGAGCTATTTGGAGATTGCCCCATCCACATCAGTTACAGAAATATCTTTATGTTCAGAAAATTTATCTTCTTTCAGTGGAGAAACAAATGAAAAAATATTCTTACTATTAAAGAAATATCCTGTTGTAAGGAAGTTCCACATTTACAGCCCTTTACAGATTAAATTGCTATTGCTGTGGACAACTGGAGATGAGTATCTAAACCCCAGAAGAAATTATTTTTTATTTATGAACTGCCTGTTAAAATATATCCCACCCAGAGAACAGGGCAGGATGTTGAGTTTTCAGAAAAGAAAGGGTCATGACCAGATGATTGAGGGAAAATATTTTAATTTACAAGTTCTACCCACTTCTCTTCAATGCCAGTCCTCATGTCTTAATTTAATAAGTTACATAGCATTGGTGAAGTCACCCAGAGCTCACAGAGTACAACTGAATTTTGTTATTTGTTGCTAAACAGAAAAAGTTCTTTATCCGCACCTGTTAAAAATGAGATAAATGTGTGAAGTGTAACAGAACTGATACTCAAGAACAGCTTTGACTGCCTACTTTACAACCTAAATAATGGAGAGAAAGGGAATAGCGGATGCCCCTTATCCTTTAAATAGACAGTGAAGGAAATACAGACATATTATATAGTTTTAATTGGATTTCCTCAGACTGCGTTCCAGTCAATAATTTTGGTGGGAGGAGAGGAAATCATCTCCTTAATGCTTTCATCAGCATTAATCACAGTTCATTTGTTTCTGCAGAGGCCAAAGACAAAAAAACTGGAAAGAAATTAGAGGCACCAGCAATTTTTGGGTTCAAGGATTAAATACTCTGAGTTTCTCCTTGCTCTGCTGAACCTTTCTCCAAGTATTCTAGGAGCAGCAGAAAATGAGAAAGCAGAAAAATTACATAACTACCATCATGTGGGAATATTCAAAGGCATCTCACCAGCACCAAGCAACACAATTTCCCAAACTGAAAACATCCGAATTCCTGAAGTTCTCAAAGGTCTCTTAGGTTGCAAGCACTTAGCATGTTTCCCTTCTATAATCCACACTACTCTGATACATTGCTTCTGGAGAAACCACATGCTCTAGGCTTTTAGGTTTGACACAATCCAATAATCCCTTTCTGATTCAATAGATATGGACAATGAGTGCAGGGTGCTAAGGTTCAGCACCTTCTGTCTTTTTCTGTCCCCAGGCTGTCAGTTTTTGAGGTCATGGTATTACATCCCGTGCACTGCTGTATTTCCATGCCAACTGGTTTGCATGACCAGAGGAACTGTTTGAATACAGAGCACAGAGCTGGTTGTCAGAAGCAGCATGTTCCCTAAAGAGAGACAAAAATGAAATGTCATTTAGACACTAAGAGAAAGCTACAGCAAAATGAGATAGTTCTGTTGTTATCTAACATTCATCAAAGGGATCACAGTGCTTAATTGCTGGTTTGAGAACTCCTTTATTATATCATCTGCTATTCAGTGTTGGAAAGTACATAATAATTAGAGAGGTCTGTTCACTTTGAAGCAGAAAACATGCACAGACTTGCATTATATTTAATCAGCATCTTCATTCTGCCATTTATGGCTGGATAGACCTACTCCTTCCAGAACAGAAGGTCTGACAGAATATCCCTGTCCACCTGAAAGTGCTTGTCTACACTCAGAATCTGTTACCATCTAAAACAGCTAAACATCTAAATCACCGTCTGCAGGAATCTCCTTCTCTCTGCTGATTTTCAAAGGAGCATAGGGCAAATACACATCCCCTACAGACATCTCAATTAAGTGATTGATTTCTCCTTCTCCACATGTCTAGAAGAAAACTTCTCCTTGAACATGAAGCTTTGGTTACCTGGAAAACACCTAAAACTTCATCATATTTACAATAAGAAATACATTGTCCGGCTTTTCATACCTTTAGGCAATTAACTAATTTCTATCAATGCACTCAATAAGTAGATACTGTAGAAAGGGAACAGCTTGATAGTAAAATAAGATTCAGTATTTGAAAGCACCTGAGAAAAAAGGATACAGAAGAAAGAGGTCTCATAGCAAGTGAGCTCCTTCCCAAAGTATGGAAAAAGTAATTTTTAGTTTATGAGGCCGTCTCCTCTATGAGCTTTAGAGTAGAATGTTCTTTCTTTTTCAACTTTGTTTTATGTGGTCCTTCACAAGGCAATTTAGTGCTCAAAAGTCTCTTCTGCTTCTCAGTGTGGTGAAGAAATTGTAACATTCTGTTATTTATTCCTCACTTTAGGTAGCAGTTTGTTTTTTTATTTCCTTCTTGCTCCCCTACTTTTAAGATCAACACCCCAATAGTCCTTAGCAAACTGAGATAGTCACTTTGAAGTTCTCAGTTTCTTAAATCATTTTTTGTATGTGTTTTGTTTCATTTTTGCAAACTGTAGGGTGGAGGCTTTCACTTTTTACCTGCCCATTTTATGTCCTCATGTCCTCTTTTGTATCTAAGTCTCAGATGCCAGAGGGCAGACCAAGTGGCTTCTGTATTTTTTCCAATCTTGCCAAATTTGTCTATGAACCTGTGATATTTTGGGGGGGGGGGGGGGGGAAATGTCACGTGCCAAAACAGCTCACATAGAAGTGGCATTTACTTTAATATAAAATGTGTTTGCCCCTTTAAATGTCACATTAAATTACATAAGTCAGAAGTTAGGTTTAGACTAAAATACATCTGCTTTTCTAACTCTGTGGGAGAACAAACGGTGGGGCAAAAGACACAGTCCTTGTGAGCCATGGAGGTGTTCCTGGGATTTATGAATCTTTGTCCATCATTAAAAGGACTTTATCTGGTGTTAAATGCATATATCTGCCTATCCAGAGCCAAAAGAGAGAGCACAAATGAATAGCACTACATGAATCTTTAATGTGCATTGGCTGTGTCTCTTTAATGTATTTATAGTTGGTACATTTGCAGCATTTTTCATAGAATTTTGTAGGTAATTATGTTTAGTGGGCCTTCCATCTTTCAGCCTATGCCCTCCTACTCCCTCGTTTTGCCCCATCAGTCCTGCAGAAGCAAAACCTAAGGGAGCTTAAGCTACATTTGACAGAGATATAAATGTTTCAGTGTTACAATTTAGTGGAATATTACAGCTGACCAAAAGGATGTGTTAATTAGTAGCACACTCACTTTTAGGACCTGATTCATCTGATCTATTCAGATATTTAAAATCCATCAGATACATCTGGCCCTAGAGCACTTATTTCTTGCCAGCTGGTATAAAATGAGTCTGGCCCATTAGATCACACCTAAACATCTTCACAGAAAATAACTAAAGTTAAGTAGCTGAATCCCACCCTTTGAGCTCTTTCCAGGACAAAATCCAAAAAGAAAAGGTAGCCTAGGAAACTTGGACTTCATAAGGCTTACACCTGGTTTCTCCTCTACTCATTGGCCTGTTGGGCTTTGATATTTCCTGTTCCAGAAACCACTGGTGCTTCACAGCGAGAAAAATCATCCCAAATATTCACTGTCTGCACTGACTACATCTTCATCAACTGTAGTGGGAACTGATAGACGCATTTATCTTAGACTGAATCATGGCCCTGAGACACCAGCCAGTTGCCTAAGAGGCGGCTTTTTTGTGATAGTTCAGACATCCTAAGGTATCTGAGATACCCCCAGTTGTTGTGCCAGACCGATGTGATAAAGAAGATGCAACAAACGGAGTCTTGCTCAAACAGCAGTGGGAGGGAATCCTAGGAAATAGTAGAAGGTATCAAAATCTCATATTTAGACAAATGACTCTGTGAAGAGCAGAAGGAAATCACTCATGACTTTATGCCTTCACATGCTTTCCTCTGCCATTTAGATTCTCTTTCTTGCCTAATACTTGTCAGCCCACACCAAAATCTGGTGGTGAGGCCCTAGCACAGGTTGCCCAGAAAAGTTGTGGATTCCCCATCCCTGGAAGTGTTCAAAGCCAGGCTGGATAAGGCTTGGAACAACCTGGCCTAGTAAAAGATGCCCCTGCTCACAACTGGGGTTTGGAATTAGATGATCTTTAAGGCCCCTTTCAACCTGAGATGGTGTATGATTCTGTAATTCTATGTTCTCTCTTCCCGTTGCTTTATACTTCTGCTCAGCCTCAGGAGTAGATCTCCTGAGGAGAATAAGAGTGCTCTTGGTCTTCCTTTACTCCACCTTTTGCAAAATCTATCCATTATTTTATGGGGAGGACTCAAAAAAGTATGTTTCCTCATACAATCAGCCTAATTCAAAATAAAGTATTCAAATGATTCATACCAAGCTCCGAAGCACTTTAATCCAGTTTTACATGTCCAGTCAGAAAATTTAAAAACTTCATTTGGCTCTGTTGCTCTGTCATGCAGAGGTGATGAATATCCAGCAGTAGAGGCATATGAAATCTGTTGGTATGAAATATTCACTGAATTTTTCTGGATACGGATTTAAAAAATAAAAAATCAAAGTGCCTTTTTGAACAGAATTAAAAGGCAAGATTAATTAAATATATGGAACAAAACAAACTGTTTCTTCTGCGTCAGATGACAGAAACAAGGAACAGCTTTTGAAGTTGGTAGAATCACCTTTCTGCATGGCAGAGTAGTACAACCAACCCATTGAAATCTTGTGGAAAGGGCATTTCCTCTGAGAGTCAGAGCTGCACATGTCAAATCTTATCTCTCTTGCAGAACAAAGCTTTTCACAACACCAGCTTGGCAGCATAACCACCAAATTTAACAGGGTAGATGTCAGGAAGTTTCCACTAAGACCAGCTAGGAAAAATCTGTGAAGTGGGAGCAAGGGACTGGAATTGGTTTATCAACATTATCACCAGGGAGCTCACCTGTCTGAGACATCAGCTGAGGCAGTTCACTGATGCCCACTGCAATGAGATATCAGGAGCTGGACTTCAAAGATCCTCACAGCTCCCTTTCAACTCAGGATATTCTGATCTGAAGGTCAGTGAGGAATTGTGGTCATGAGCTGGGTCCTCTGACTCGTGTTTTCAGGCAGAATGAAGATGACACTTGATAGAAAATACAAAAACTTTTAAGAATTGACAAAATTACATCTTTGCTGCCTTTTGAGGAATTCAACCCTCCCTCATCAGGCTATAGGTAAGTTGGAAGGTCTTATTTGACCACTAAATGCTAGAACAGTTCCCTAATATCAGCTTTCCAAATCTCTTTTGTTTTCAGTTTTCAAATGTATTGTTTCCCATCCAGCCTCAGTGGCCATAGTGGACCATGTGTTTCTAAGCTTCAGGCTGGACCACTGGGGTTTACATTACCTGAAGTTGAATGTGAACCTGAGGCAAAGACTCCATCTGGTACCTGTTGAACAGTGCAATGTTCCATGGCTCAGCCTGTGCTTGTATCTTGCCGTTGGCTTTTCGCTGGCTCCTGATGCTACTGCAAGGTCTGCATTCTGACTTTCAAATGATTTGATGATGCATATCCTGGAGACGTATCAGAAATTTGATTTTGTGAGATATGACGGTCTCACGCCATTAAAACTTAACAAATTTATTAAAAACCACAACTGGGAACAAAGAAGCCAGGGATAAGCCCAAGACTCCGGGTGGCAAGGCAGACAAAAGCAGTGCGTGCAATGCTGGGTGCTCCCCTCACAGACCAGCCGTCGTCCAAACGGCGAAGGACCTCGTGCAAGACACCAGCACAGTTCTTATAGACAGTCCTTGCTCTCTGATTGGTTGGTTTTTCAATCCGCCGCCTGATGGGTCCTTTTCACTCGACACTGGTTGGCTCGTTTCTAGGGCGATTCCTGACCAATCATTTCCCCAGAGTCCCCCCCGACTGGCTGAGGTCTGACCCAATCAGAGTCCTGAGATCACCATAACGCCGTGACTTCATCCCTGGAATTTTCAGGAACCTGGCTCAGCGTCGCCATCTTGGCAGCCCCCCCCTTCATTGATTAACATTGAACATCAATTAAATACAACATTTAAACCCAAACAAACCTGATTACAACATCCTAGCCCACTTTGAGCATTAATTTCTTAAACATTATTGAACCTGCAGCATTACATAAGGAATAAATAAAACATTTGAACTAGGTAAACCTGACCTTAACAATTGAACCCTTTAAACCTCATTAACATTTGAACTTAAATAAACTTAATCTTTAACAATTAAACTCATTAACAACATTAACCAGGGTAATTTAGTACCTTAGTTTTAATGAACCTTCAAAAATTATTCATAACAGATTCCACACAGAATTCACACAGAATTCACGCTGTGACCCTGTGGGGCAAAATGAATCAGTGAGCATAGGCCTGACCATAAACCATCCTTAGTTAACAGAATCAGCTTTGAGGCAACCTTTTAGAGGAGATTAAGTCATTTGGCACTCTCTGAGAGTGCATTTGGCACTCTCTACCAAACATCTTTAAAATTTTTTCTTCAAAAATTACTTCCCTTCAAAAATACGGCGCAGGTTTTGAGAGTTTTGTGTCCTTTCCTAATATTTCCTAACCAAGTGGGAACATGAGCTTTGCCAAACAGAATCGTGAGCTCAGAAGTTATGAAGGGAGTCCCCCAGGCAGTTTTGTACCTCAGGTTTCTTAAGCAAAAGGAAAATCAGCACCTCAGCCTGTTCTGCTTCATGCACAGCAGCACTGTTCAGTGTCTGAGTCATCTTCTCCTTCCTGTTCTTCCTCATATGGCCACCACTTTCTGTTTAAAGAAGGTTGCAGTGGGTTTCTTGAGAAAGAAGCCAATTTTACTGATGAGGAAGAAGTTACTCTGAAAAAAAGCTCAGACTACAGCCAGCATGGTACTAGCTGGTTATGCCAACAAAGTCTTGAGAAAATGCCCATAGCAAACTGTATTTAATCTCCTGTGGAAACACTCAACTGAGACATCTGCAGCAGCACTTTCTAGAATCATAGAATCGCTAAGGTTGGAAAGGAACTCCAAGATCATCAAATCCAACCTTTACCATGTCTCTTGACAGATGCCTCCTTATGATAAGGCCAAACATTTTTTGTGGCATAACACAAAAGCTCCATCTGCTCCCTGCACAGAGCCTGAGGACAAAACAGCACAATTTCCTTAAGCATGAGATAAACTGATCCTACAGGAAAGCAACTGCAGAGTTTTTCCTGTGGTAAGTTTCAAGGGAATATACACTAGAGCAGGCTAGGGTTTTTTGCCAGTTATACTAAGAAGTCATCAAATTTGACTGTGAAACCAAAACTAAATACTCCTCCCCATCCAATGCCCAGCTCCTAGGACACAGGCACCAAAAATTATCCACATGAGTTTCTATAATCTCATTAGGACTTGGCTTCTAAGTTATGTTCATCATCTTCATCTTGGTGGTTGAAAACACTAATTGTTCAAAGCATTTTGGGGAGGAAACAGAGAGCTGATGGATATTCTCTACCCAGTTGTCCAATACTGAAGGAAAGGCAGCATGGCCAGGCAAAGTCCCAGCTCATCAGTGAGCCGTTCTGTATTTGACTCTGGCTTATGTTGATCACTGAAGCTGTCTAGTGACCTCTTCTTTGCTGCTCTTCCCAATCCGAATCCTTGCCTACTTTGTACAGTCTTCTAGACAAGGAGGGCTCTTCTTGCCCAATCATATGCATCCTGCTTAATACAGTAGTCTAAAACAGACATGGCTATTTTATACAGTTATCCCTGTCTATTCATGGGGCCTCACCAGATGTAACTCACCTCATTTATTCTAGATGTATTAAGACAAAAATTCCACAAAAAAAAAAAAACCAGAGTGGGCTAAATTTCAGCTCTAGCTGGGCTATTCAGATATCCCTCTGATCCAAATTAAAATAAGAAGTAGTAATTGATAAAAACAGGCCTTGGTCAATCAGTGTGGGAAGAGGATTCCGAGCCCCAGAGATTTAGGTGGTTAAAATCTCTTGTTTAAGTGGTTTAAACTATTTTATGACCCAGACCCCCTGTTTTCTCCCCCACAAAACCTTCTCCACTGGATGTATATTCCTCAAACACAGGCCCACATGGCAAAAAAATGAGGAATACTTTCCTTTTCAGCCAACTCAGGGTATTTTCAGGGAGGAGAAATGCACCCATCAGTCAGATGAGTTGTCTGTCCGTACATCGGGGTGACAGCCACTTTGTTATATTGATAGATTCTAACGGGGTCTGAGAGTAGACTTACTCACTGATGCGATTCATTACACTTTAACGTACGATGCTCTCTCACTGCTGTCTAGAAACATTGACTAAGTAGAAGTCCAGCATACTGATTTATTGGAGCTGGCAACTCGAGTCCAATGAAGAACCTAATGCAGGGAACTTTTTGCCAATACACAGTAGCTTTGTTTACTCAATAGAGGATGTATCCGTCTTTCAGTTGGCATTGATTGCTCTTCCATTTTTTTTCAACATGCCCAGGTTGTAAAGAGAAAAAAAAGAATCCCATCACAGAAAGTGATTTATTTTGGTAGAGTAAAAAATGTTAAACCCCTCCACAGATAAACCAAACTGGGTGAGATAGAAATAACTGTCTCTTCTGTAGCATAAGGATTTTAATTTGAAGCACAGCTCACAGAGCTGATTATTTCCTGGCTTACAATAGAAATATTCATTCAGACAGAAGCAAAAGGCCATCATTTTTCTGCTCTGAAAGGCCTTGAGTGTCATAATGGAAGGAGATGAGGAATGAAAACAACAACCGTGTACTGGTACACAAATTACCAAGAAAATCATGAAAGAGGATGGAAGAAACCCATGGAAGACTTCAACTTTCAGACACACACATGAATACCTACAAGCCACCTGTGGTAGGATGAAGGGCTCAAGCATGAGGAACATCTGATCTGGCTTTGGACAGAGGGTTTGTGCTCTCACATGACAGACATGGAGATCACAGGGGACTGCCAAACACCTTTTTCTATGTATTGATCCTATAATCACAGAATAACAGAATGATTGGGGTTGGAAGGAATGTTAAAGACCATCCAGTTCCAACATCCCTGCCATGGGCAGGGACACCTTCCACTAGCACAGGTTGCTCAGCGCCCCATCTAGTCCGGCCTTGGACACTTCCAGGGATGGGGCAGCCACAGCTTCTCCGGGCAACTTGTGCCAGGGCCTCACTGATGTTTAGTTCAGGTCAGGACACATTTAATTTATTAAAAATTTTAATGACACAAAATAAATATTTTATTAACCAATTCAGCTATTCCTCTGTCATATGCACAAATCAAAACCAGGGATCTTTGGAAAGTAAACTGGAAATTCTCAGAAAATTTGAAGCTTCAACAAAAAATAGGAAAATGTTCTCTGATAGCCTCTCATGGAATTATTTTCATTTTTTACTGAACTCTGGTGAATAACTATAGCACTCCACACCTGAAGAGCCTGGAGTGTTACATAGACAGTAAACAATAAACCAAACAGTGCAGTAGGCTCAATCAGGAGATGGATGTTATCTGTTCAAGAGCTGTTTGAGGCGGCAAGATCAGTGACACTGGTAACTTGAGCTGGGTTTTCATTTTCCAGAGAAATAAAGCAAATTATTGCTGCCTATATTTTCTAGAAACTGGGTCATTTGTTAGCATGCATCTATAAATGGAAGGTTAGATGTGCAGGTTGAAGAATCATTCAAATACCGATTGACAAGACAAAAATGAAAAGGAAATAAAACTTAGCAAGTGCTTTTTAATTAGGGTGGTGAGGCCCTGGCACAGGTTGCCCAGAGAAGCTGTGGATGTGCCTTCCCTGGAAGCATTCAAGACCAGGTTAGATGGGGCTTGGAGCAACCTGGGATAGTGGAAGGTGTCTCTGCTCATGGAAGATGGATAGAACAAGATGATCTTTGAGGTACCTTCCAACCGAAACCATTCCATGATTCTGTCACTCTGCACATAAGTATGATTTTTGTTGCTTGTCTAAGAATGGGCCAGAATGTGCTGTCCCTTTGGAGAAAGAGCTTAAAAAATATCTCTTGACTTTAATTTTTCAGAACAGCTTTGATATTTGTAGCAAGGCATCTAACCCCCCACAAGAGCTTATCTGTTGTTTGTTCTTCAGTCAGATAACTCAAGCAGGACAAGCTGTCTTGTAGGGAGTTATTTTGGTGCCATGGAGTTAGCATTGGTCTGGAATCTCCCAGCTGACAATAAACATCTTAGTGTTGAAGCGAGATCTGACAAGATAAGCTGGATTTCTGACTGACAGGCACTTTATTTGCAACTATAAAAGCCACACCAAACTTTCACAAAGTGGAAATCTTCTGCGCATTTCCCTGGAAAAGCGTGGAGTTTCTCCCGTGAGCAAGGACATTGCTTTATGGTTCCTCCCAGGGGCTGAGTTAAGGAATCTATACATTATCATCATTTTGTTGTAAGTTACATTCATCTCCTAATCAATACCATTTATTTTGCTAGATTTACTATAGATACCTTGATCTAGTGCACTGTTTTATGTTATGCTGTAATCTATTAGTAATTCTTCTAGTTTTAGACTGTGCAGTAACTCTGATTAAGATCTTTCATCTGTTAGCTCTTATCTGTTTAATAAATAATCATTTTTATAAATAGCTCTGATTAGCCACCATTAAAACTTGTGAGCCAAAGTGGTTCCTTAAATTCAAACTGTTCCCAAAAATCTGAGGCAAGGAAGGATTTACCTTTATTTAAAGCCCTTTCTGTGAAAGAGTTCAAATACAACAAGGAATTCTTCCTGACCCTCGGAGTAAGCAGCAGGGCTTCTTTAGTAAACTTTGTCTAAAGCTTCCACTCTCCCTGACAACTTTTACTCCTAACTGCTCGCCCTGGGCTGGGCTGATGTAAATGAAGCCACTCACAGAGCATTTCTTGGTGCTTATCTGCAGCCTCTGCCACTTGAAAAGTCTACATTTTTTTGTTTCCTAGCCCACAAAACACCAAAAGGACAACTTTCTGTGTCTGCTTTCTCAGGAGCAGAGAGACAGGAGACAACAAGGGGGATTTTCAGCCTTGCCCACATGTTCTTGCAATGTTCCTCAGGGCTTATGAGCATTCCAGCTTTTACAGTAACCAAGGGAAATGCAGAGGTTGTCATTGAAGGGACACAGAAGTCTGGGATGTAGAAATTTATAGCAACGACACAACATTTATATTGTGAGGCACTTTCATGCTAAGCAGGCGGCACACCTGCTCAGTTAAGCTGGGTCACAGTTATATCCCACCATGAAACACTAAGAGTCCAAGGGTTTCACTTTCTCTCCTCCATTTGTTCCCAAAATCAGGTTTGGAACATGAAGAGAACACCTCCAGAATCTCTATCAGAAACTAAATCTACAAGCTGATATTCTGCTTTGTTTATCCACACGGAACAGCAAAGTTCTTTGTAGGACTTTAGTCTTGGTAACAGATAGAAGGTGTAGGAATTAAATCTTATATGTAGACAACTGCCAAACTGAGCAGTTTTCAGTGAAAAATGTGTCAACAAAAAAACTCCAGAATCCAACAGAGTTCATGTGGTTTCTGGTAAACCACATTACCACAGCATCATAATTCTGGATAAAGGATTCTCCAGCTCCACATTTCACTCTACATATATTTTGCTAATTTTTCTCTCTGCAAGTGAAACAACTCTCTCCAGGAACAAAGCAAAAAGAATCTCTTGGCATTCAAAAAACCTTTAGAAACAGTTAATACGTGCTGCAAATTGCACTTTGCACACACCACCCCTCCCACGCAGACAGCAATGAACACTTAATGCCCCAGGAGTGCAAGGAGGCAATTCCTCGTAAATGTTAAGTGCTGCCTGTTGCTGCCTTCGAAATGTCATTTCCAACAGTTGTGATTGAACGAGCAAGTTCTGCTGCATCCTTCCCCCACCAGCTCTCCTACATCCTGACACATCTCCCTGAATTCATATCAGTGTGGAAATGTGCTGCATCTCTGACAGGCATGTGAGGGGGCTGAGTGGAGTCCACTAATGC
>VWPU01000894.1:32698-68911 GCA_013398955.1 Callaeas wilsoni
GGAGAGGAGAGGAGAGGAGAGGAGAGGAGTTCACATGCCTGGAAGAATGCAGGGCAATTTCACCTGATTTTGCTCTGTAGGAGTCAGACTCCCTAAGGTTATTTACTAAAACACATTTGATGAGCTAGAAGCCCATTTCCCTCGCTGCATGTACAGGCAGTGTAAGCAAGCAGTTCAAGGTTCGAAATGTGCATAGTAAAAACATAAAACCCACATTTAAAAAGTAAAGCTGTATTTCAGAGTTTAAATTTTTATTTTTATCATGTATATCATTAATAACATATTGACAATACTGCCTTTTAATAAAAGAAAGTTAGACTAAAAAGCATCTCTGCTGTAGGCAGACATTTTGAAGAATGCAATGTAAAAGGCAACAGTGAAGAGGCTGATCTTCCTAATAAAGCATAGAACAGCTCAGGATCATCAAATCATCAAACACCAGAAGGGGCACAGCCCTTCTTGGGCTTCAGCAGGAATCCTTTGCCTGTCTGCACACACAGCCCAGTGCTCTGAGCACCGTTACAGTTAGAAATGCTGATTTTATGTAAATGTAACATAGTCCAGCTTGGTTACTTCAGTATGTTCCACCTAATAAAAGTGCATCCTTAATAAATGTGGTAGAATTTTTGTTTATCCAGAGAAGTCCAGATGAAAGACTCTACATAAACAGTAAAGCTATTGTAGAATACTATACTAGAAAATTTCTTCATGGCTTTTTCAAAAACAAAAGGGAAGATTCTGATCAAGTATGGATAACTTCTGGATAACTTGAGATTTAAGAAATTTGTAATGAACAATGATTCTTTTTTTACTGTGCATCCTAAAGTTTTATATACTGTCTCTTATCACTTTCAAACAGCTGCTTCCTTCAGCTTAAGAGATTTCTGAACATTAGTGAAGGATGAGACTTACAAATTTAGAAATTATTTGGGGAACTTCCCTGTGTAAGTAAAGTCATAGAATGATAGAATAGTTTGAGTTGGAAGGGACCTTAAAGATCATTTCACTCCAACCCCTGCCATGGCAGGGACACCTTCCACTAGTCCAGGTTTCCAAGCCCTGTCCAGCCTGGCCTTGGATGCTTGGGACATCCAGGTCTTCTCTGGGCAGCCTGTTCCAATGTCTCAACAATCTCACAGTAAAGATTTTTGTTCCAATATCAAACCTAAACCCGCCATTCTGGGCAGATCAACAGCCCATGAGGTCTGGTATTTGTCTCACAAATCACGTACAGCAGAGGAAGGAATTTCTTGTCATTAATTAGGGTGTTTATTACAAAATTGTGCCTACCAGCATTTTTGATTGTATTTAAAAATCCACAGATCTGTATTCACTACATTCCTTGTCTAAAAGATTGTTGGTCTTTTTTTACATGAAAGTAATCATAAAGTTAAAATTTAAAAGTAAGACTAGAACAGCACACTAAAATAGATTTAAAGGAGTTTGATTTGCCAGTTCTTCAAACATTTTTAATTGGCATGGTTCCACTACAGTCCACTGAAGGATGGTGAATTTTAGCAGCTGAATGTCTAAGAAATGTCTGAAAAAGAAAAGGAGGCCATGGGAGGCTACCTGTGTGTAAACCCTACAGAAACAGGGGAACCAGAGGGACTGTTTATGATGGGTAAGGAGGGCTACAGCAATTTAATTTCCAGCCAATATGCATGGGATTCCAGAGCATGGGATTCCAGAGCATGGTACCTGACAGGAAAATTAACTGGAACCACTGTGCTAATGTTCCAGTGGTTTGTAACCCCCCCAAGCAGTCTGAGTGGTGCAACAAGGCTGAAGGAAGATACAATGAGTTTGCCCTTTGACCAACATTGCTTCTTACAATCTGACACTAAACTCATCTCTGGAAAGTGATCCTGGCCTTGCTAGTTCCTCAAGAAGTCTTCTAGGAGCATCCTCCACATCCCAAATATTGGTTTAAGTAAAAGAGAAAACTTCAGAATAACAGCAAGTCTCAAATGAAGCTCACGCACAGTGAAGGCAATAAACAATCTTAAACACCAAACCAAACTGTATCAAAAAACCCCGAACTCCTGTTGTGAAATGAACTCTTCTTTTTTTACTTTAATTGCAGCTCTCAGCAGGCACTGTGATATAACACCCTGTGAGATACTTGATAATAAACTCAAACAGTCTCATTTTCATTTCTTTACCCATTAAATAGATGATCACAATTGGAAAGAAGGAGAACAATTCTCAGCATAGAATAGTTCATTATGGATTTGTCCCATCCTGGGCAGATTCCCTCTGGGGTGGGGGTTAAGTTGCTACCAGATTGGGTGGATGCCATTTCGACCAGTGCTTGTGGTTCTTAGAAAGATAATTCCAGTCAGGAGTGGCGTGAATTTTCATTTTAATGCCTCCTGGGTTCCTTCAAGGTTCTGGTCAGAGAGCATGCAGTTGTGTTTAGTGAAAACCTCATTAAAGATTAATCCAGCAAAGACTGGCCATAAACATTTACCACTGTAATTTCATAAAAGTTAATGGTGTCAGTAAACAGGAGGCTGGAACAAGCCAGGCTCCACAAGTCATGGTGGGGAGGGAACAAATCCCAGGCTGGAGCAGCAGCTTGCAAACACGTGGCAGGACTTGCTTTGCATGTGGCATTTGGAAAGTGGGAATTGTTCCCAGTGGGAAAGGCTGAAGTGGATTCTGTCTCTTGATTTGCTTAGGAAAACGATTGTTTGTCCCATCTGTTGTGAGGAAATGGTTCCCTACAGAGAGAGGCTCCAGTGCAGGGGTGGAGCTGGCCCTGGGGAGCAATACAAGACCCAGGCAAGTCAGCTACACAGCTTTGCTATGAATTTGTGGTGGTGGATGTCCTTCTCCTGGCAGCCGTACCTGAGCAGGGAAAATTAATTCATCGGCTGCATTCAAAGGGCAGTTTGAGAAAGGCATTTAACAAACATAAACTGGGAAAGTACCCAAATAATGATGTTTGATGGCAGGGAATTTCTTACTGAACAGAATCCCTTGTTGAATTCCAGTTGAAATTGTTGCAGCCCCACTCACAAATAACATTTTTCTTTCCTTTCTGTTGCCATTGCTGATGATAATTCATTGCATACTATTTATTTTGTGCTAATATTACGTACACAATGAGACAAAAAGTTATATTTTCCCTTAGAAAAGCAGCCTGAAGTACAGACAATATCATTATACATATTTATACCTACAAGCTGAATGCCAGTGCTTTTATTATGGTTTATTAATCCAGAAAGAACTTTATAATCTCTTAATGCAACAGTTATATTCTATTCAGCTGTCCTATAAAAATATATCAAAGCTGGGAATGGTAAATAATTATCTAATCCATTAAGACTCAGAATATAATGAGCAGTGACTGGTTTTTTATTTGGAGATGTCTCAAAGCAATTCCCAACTCTCCCTCCTCCTACCCCATGACATCAAGTATAGAGTTAATAAAGGAAGAATACCTCCAATTAACTTACGTGTTAAAAGGCAACACAGAAAGCCTAAAATACACTGGGAAAGTTCAGAAGAACAGTAATTATTTTAGAGTGATACAAAAAAAAATAAATCTACTGCTGCATATCAGAAAAAGCAAAGCAGCATGAATTACGTACTTATGTAAATAAACCTAATAGGCGATAACATTAATTAATGGCATAAAACTTCTGCTCATCATTCTGAAGATAGCAGGTATTCATTTGTGAGGATTAATTTATATTTTAATTAGAAATTTACCTATTTAGCAGCCTTGCCATCAACAATTAGCAACTCCAGTGCATTTAAGGATTTTCAATTTAGACTAAACATAGTGAATTTCAAAGGGTCATTTTGGAGCAATTTGTCTCGTTTCACAGCAATGGGGAGCTACACATTCCCTTCATATCCACCCATTACCTTTGGATAAAAACTCCTAGGAAGTAGTTTGTAATACCTGAAACACGAATTGGTCTTCTAATTTACTTCTCATGAAACATTTATGGTAAATATTAATTGCTAGGGAAGGTCTCTGTGGAGACTGAGTAAGATAAAATTATTTGCGATGTAATGAGTTTGGAGCAACAATAAATCAGCCTTAGGGGTGCTGGGTGAGTGGGGAAGTGACTGGAGTGGTTGGTTCCATGTATAATTAAGTTTTAGGTAAGATTAGTGAGTCAGAGGTTAAATAAATTTCAAATAATTCCATAATGTGCTGGCAGTATATACAGCACGAGGTTTGATCTACATGCAAGGAGTGAGAAGAGAAATCTGGGTTGGGTGCCTTGCATGATTCATCCCAGATAAACAGATGGAAAGATTTGGGGTCTGCTCTCCCTACCACCAAAGTGAAGGCAGGGGAACTCCACCACAGACACAATATGAGATGTCTCTTAACCCACCAGAAGTTTTCACATGTTCACATCCATCAGAGCACGGCCCAAAAAACTCACTTCGGAGTAGTTTTATTGCAAGAAGTGGAATAATTTTTCATATCTGAGCACCCAGGTTAAATTAGGTTCAGAACAGGTATATTCCCAGCTGACTCGTGCTCATTCCTCATCCTGCAACAGAAGCTTGGGCTGGAGGATAATCCCTGGGAAGCCCAGAGCAGAACACCAGCACCTGAAATCTCGCCCAGAGCTCGTGGGGTGAGGAAATGCAGCCCTTATCTGCAGGCTTTGGTTGCCATCACACAAATAACATTGCAGGCAAGATAAAGGAGAAGGAAGCTGACTGATGGAGCTGCCCAAATAATATTTAATGGCAGGGAATTTCTTCCTGAACAGCATCCCTTTTTGAATTCCAATTGAAATTGTTGCATCCATGAATAACATTTGTTGTTCCTCTCTTTTGCCACTGCTGTTGGCAACTTATTGCATAGTATTTATTATGTGGTAATATTACATACACAATGGACCAAAAATTAGTATTTTCCCTTAGAAAACCAGCCTGAAGTGCAGATTCAGGAGTAGGAGGGTGCTGAATGATACCCTATGATCACTGGACAATGTTTGGCTAGGACCAATGTTTCTGATAAAGTCTTTTTTTTTAATCAAGGCAGAATTTTCATCAGGACACGGTCATTTCTTTGTGTTCCTCTCTCAGACTGCTGCCATGGGAACAATCATGTGCCAGGATCAGGGGACAGTGGTTCAGTCCCACCAGCTCCTGCATGGGGACAAGGACACGGTCTTCACCCCAATCCATTCAGTGTCTTGTGTGATCCAAGCCAAGATAAGCCTTCAAACTCTCTTTGATTCAGCTTCTCTAAATGCTTAATAAAATTGAATTCTCGTTAAGGTTACTGAAGTATATTTATTTCAAAAATCATACTTTGAATACCCTACAGGACATCCCCGAGGCATAAGGAGTATGACCAGAAGCACCCATGGATGGGAGGCTGTAGCCCTGCCATCAGTTATAATGCTGGGTGTTAATCCTTTCCCCATCCCCAGTCGTGCTCACTTGCTCAGCCCGGCTGTGCTGTACAAAGCAGAGCTTCACTAATAATGGTGTGCAAAGCTCACTGACGCAGCTTAGAGAAATCAAGGATAGGGGACACCTCCAGAGATCTTCTACTCCATGGCTGCTGACACTTTCCCCTCTGTCAATGTTTCTTTTCCCACATTAGCAGCATCTTTACTCCTTAAAGTGGGCTCTGATAAGTGTCTGTAAGAGCTGTAGCTGGAAATATCCCTCCTTTGAAAGAGTGAGGTTTTGCCAGCAATTACGTAGGCAGCACTTTGCTGGCTCACTGCCTTGCCATGAAGGATGGAGCAGTTTTCACCCAATATTACCTTTCTCAATATTTCACAAACTCCTCTGAATCCTTGTGGGCCCTCCTAGGCCCTTCTCTGCTAATTTAAGGAACACTGGCCATCCTCCTGCACTTCAGTTCATCTGAGAGAACAATATTTCAGTGAACAGCCAGAAGGAATTAAAATATAAGCAGTTAACTCTTGGCAGCTGGTGCACAGCCCTAATCCTCTCTCAAGGCCCTAGTGACACCTGAACCATTTCTCCAGTTATTTGATAACCTGTGGCTAAAAATGAACAGTGATGGATAGAGCAAGTATTGCTTCCACAGATACTCATCTTCTTTGCTATTGTCCCCAATAGATTTTTTTTTTCCTGAAGACTAAATGAAATCTTTTGTCCTAGTCAGAGTGTACAGACGTGTACTCTCTTCTATAAATGAACCAATCCTTTTATTCCAGTCCATCCTCCTCAGTCATGGTTTTCTTTACCAACATTCATTTGTCTGTTTGACCAAACACTTCCCATTCTCCCTCTTTTGCTGTGCTATAACCAGAGCTTGAAGCCCCAGCCAAGGTTAGTAATGCATTATGCTGGATGCTCAGTGTTTGCAATTTCGTATGTACAAGAACCTGTATTGAGGGAAAGGCCCCAGTGCCCAAGACCTGGATTTAATTCAGAAGGGATAAAAGGCCAGGGGATGCTCAGGAGGAGATAAACATCACCCCAAATCCATGTCACACATGGACAATGAGCTCAGATTTTGGGTAGCATCAAAGTCACACACAGCAATGTGTCCATTCACAGCCATTAATGGATTTAAGTGTCTGGCAGCCAGTGGCAAAGAACGAAAGCAGAAAAGGAGAAGAGGGCAGAGCCCTGCAATGCAGATGAGTTTCCCTTATATCAAATGGTTTATTTTCAAAAGAGCTACAGAACAAAAAATGCCATTACTATCCTGTGACTCCCTGCATGTGCTTCACAAAAGCACTTTTAGCCACGACTGACCTGAAACCTTGCAATTATTGATCATGATTCTATAGTATTTTTGCCCTGGAAGGTGCCAGATGTAGGTCCATACGAATTATGCCTTGTTTTTTTTTCCCCTACAATTATAATAGAATCACTTTCCTGCCCTGAAAGCTACCACTACCAGCCTAGATACACTTTTCATTCAAGCAAAATTAAAATCTCCCAGAATCTTCTCCTGTGTCAGTAGCTGTTTACAGAATATGGCAATTTCCAGAATAAAAATAGAGATTAAAATTCCCAGATGGCAAACATTGCTATTCAAAAAAAAAAAAAAAAAAGAGAGAGAGAGACACCTGGCACACCTGCAAGGGTTTGGCTTTCAATATCTGCTTCTTGCTTAGTGAAATTCTGCTATTCCAAGCACAGGTTTGCAAGCAAGGTAAGAAGGAGGACATGCTGTCAGCCCTGGGAAGCATCTGCAGGAAAATTGTGTGTTCTGGGATGCTTCTGATTATTTTCACAGGGGCATGTAGAGAAAGGACAAGAAGGAATGGCCTTTAGCTGAAGGAGGATAGATTTAGATCACATATTAGGAAGAAATTCTTTACTGTGAGGGTGGTGAGGCCCTGGCACAGGTTGCCCAGAGAAGCTGTGGATGTCCCATCCCTGAAAAGCATCCAAGGTCAGGTTGGATGGGGCTTGGGGCAACCTGGGATAGTGGAAAGTGTCCCTGCCCATGGCAGGGGATTGGAACTGGATGATTTTTGAAGTCCCTTCCAGCACAAACCATTCTATGATTCTGTGATTATAGGAGACAGATCCTGAAGGTGCTCACCTCCTTAGATTCACTGTAAGTCAGCATGGGAAAAGTTACTTTTTGGTCACCAAATCCTTTAGGATGACAATTACTCTATAAGCTCAGAGAGACCTGGGTCACTGCTATCCAAGAGTGGAAGATCATGTCTGGAGTGGTACCTGCCTCCAGGAAGGTGTTGGAAGAATTCTGATTCACTCTGGTGGCAGAACCATCAGCATAGATATAGTGTCCAAAAAAATGTCATAGAATCATAGAATTATCATAGAATGTTTTGGGTTGGAGGGGACATTAAAGCTCACACAGTTCCAACTCCCTGCCATGGCACTAAACTGAGCCAAGCCACAGACAACTCCTGATATCACTGGTGAATTCTCAGCAGCAGAAACCCCTCCAAGAGAGATTTGAACTGAGTCCCAACAGCATAGACAAGCCTGAATTCTCCCACCTTGGAGGAGATGGTCTAAGAAACCCAGCCCAGCCCTGTCCAGCTTTCTTCAAAGAGAAGGGAAAGAAGCAAACTGGAAATGTCAGGACAAGGAAGGTGTAGATTTGTGTTTTGCTGATGTAATCAGCGTTAGGAAATGTATGAAATCTGGGATCTCTGCTCAGAATTACATTGTGGACATACCTTAAGCTAGACAGCTTAGGATACAATTTCTCTAGGCATGGTAGACAAACATAAATTAAATGTCCTTATTCTATATGACTAGAATGGATCAAATACTGAAAAAATAGATGTGAGTAGGAGTTGAACCTGGCAATCCCTGTGAGTCCCTTCCAACTCAGGATATTCTGTTACTGTGAAAATCTGCTCTTTCCTGACAGGGAAATGTATGTTTGCTGAAGGAAGGAACCTTCAAAGAATTAACAGTAAGACAGAAATCCACACAGCAAACAAGAGAGACAGAAAGTAGACTCTGAAGTTCTGTTCTAACTGAAAACATTTAACAAAATTAAAATACAAAATGTCAGTTCTTCATTCCTTCCTTCTAATCTCTCTTCTATAATAAAAGAACAAAAAATAATTTCTTTATAAAATGTTCTTTTCTTCCTTTCAGCTGTTCTACAAAATCAGGTTCTTTATCAGAAAAGCTGTGTCTGCTTTTCTCCTCTTAATTCAGCCAGAACGCTACGTGTTGGATACCATTTTCTTTTGCTAAAAAATATTTATTTTCTTTTTGTGCATTATGTGATTGAAAATATTTTGGTTTTCAGTTTAAGAAAAATAGCTTTTGTAGTTTTGTAGGATCTTGAACAGAAAAGAAATGAAACCATTATACACATTAGCCGTTCTTGTCAGTATTCCATTCAGAACTATAATCATCTGTGAAGCATCCCTGGTTGTAAATATACATAAATGACCAATCAAACAAAAAAATGACAGTGGAGGTTTTTCAATGGCCTGAATTGCAGCCTGTTTGCTTCCAAAATGCTTGAGCAATCTTCTACTGCTGGGAGAAATTAACAGAGCCAATTACTCAGATGCAGAGCATAATCCTCTCTGCGTTGATCTCATTCAAATTGATTTGAATGGTCCTGATTTGAAGCTGCTGTGAAATCACCCATAGAGCCAAAGCAGGTTGTACTGTCTTGATATACAGGAGGTATTTGCCGGGACAGCAATGGCCACTGTGACCATCTCGCCCTGGTAGAATCACAGCATGATTAAGGTTGGAAAATACCTCCAAGATTATCGAGTCCGACCTTTGACTGAGCACCACTTTGTCAACTTGACCAGAGCATTGAGTGTCACTTCCAGTTGTTTCTTGAATACCTATAGGGATGGTGACTCCACCACCTCCTTGGGAAGCCTCTTCCAATGCTTGATCACCCTTTCAGTGAAAAAATTCTCCCGAATATGCAACCTGAGCCTCCCCTGGTGCAACTTGAGGTTGTTTCCTCTCATTCTGTTGCCTGGGAGAAGAGAACGACCTCCATCTGGGTACAGCCTTCTGTCAGGGAGTTGTAGAGAGCAAAAAAGGCTTCTCCTGAGCCTCCCCAACTCCCTTAACCACCTAAAGTGCAGCTTTCACAAAGACCTCCGCTCTGGGCTTTATCTCAGCTCAGTGAGAGTGTCTGCCAAGTGTCAGTCCCAAGTGCACCAACAGGCTCTGCAACCCATGCTCCTCCACCCTATTGTCAATGATTTGAATTTCCTTTGGAAAACTTCTTATTTACCCCACAAAACATGACATAAAAGCAAATTAATGAAATTCCACAAGTTATATATCTATAACAGAAGACCAATGCGGGTTGAGTTTACAGCTTGATATCAGGCTTAGCTTTGAATGTGGTATTGCAGACACTCCAAAATTTATTACTGATGGATTTTAGACTCAGCTGGATAGATGAGTCTTTACATGAAGCTTTTTTTGGCACTACTTACTTCAAATATTATCCATCTATCTCCTCTATTTAATCAACTTTCTTCATCTGAATGATGAATTTTGTCAATATTCCCTGTAGGATTTTTCCAAGTGGAGCAATTTAGGAAATGTCTGACAAGCAGACATTGGAGCAGAAGCTAGGAGAGGTATCAAGGAAAAAGTCTTGGTTCCACTGAAGTCTGGAATTTTTTTTTTTCATTGGCACCATAGTTTCACTTCTAGACACTCTCAGTTCATCTACTGACTCATTGTGTGACTTTGGACTAATCCCTGACCTCTCAGAGTCTCAGATCCCATATCTGTAAAAGACAATAACCTTTTCAATTAAGTATTTATATTGAATTTATGTAGGATTTAGATTAACCTCACAAAGCAGCATTCTACAGTTTCTCTCATGCTCTCCTACTTCCTGGCACATATTTGCATCCAGCTTCCCCCAGAACTGTTGCTTCTTCCCTGCATGCAGCTGTGTGGTGACTCACAGCCATCCCCTAACACAACAAAATTCTTCATGTTTGCTTCCAGATGTTGTCTGCACTGTCCCTTCACTTTACTGCACATCCTATAATCTGTAGCATTATCCAATTCACAACATGTTTATCCACAATGTGCTGCTGGGAGGTTTTCTCACAGATTGCAGTAGGACAATAAAGAAAATCAACTAGACAGGAAGTCAACTTGCCAGACATCTGTAGGACAGCCTTGAATTTTTGTACTCCTGAGCTGAAATTGTTTGGGTTGACTTTATAAAAAGAACTTCACAGTGAAAAAAACATTCAACTATTCTCAACATGGACAACTAGTGCTTTGAATTAGAACAGCTTTAGCTCCACTCTGGTGAGATCCCATCTGCAGAGCTGCCTCCAGCTCTGGGATCTCCAGCATAGGAAGGACATGGAACTGCTGGAGCGAGTCCAGAGGAGGCCACCAAGATGATCAGACAGATGGAGCACATCTCCTACAAGGAAAGGCTGAGAAAATTCGGATTGTTTGGCCTGGAGAAGAGGAAGCTTTTGTGTGATGAAATTGTTGCTTTCCATTACCTGAAGGAGCCTACAGGAAAGACAGAGGGACTTTTTGCAGGGTCCTGGAGTGACAGAACAAGTGGGAATGGCTTCAAACTTAAAGAAAGTAGCTTTAGATTAAATACGACAAAGAAACTCATTACTCGGAGGGTGGTGAGGCCCTGGCACAGGTTGCCCAGGGAAGCTGTGGCTGCCCCATCCCTGGAAATGTTCAAGGCCAAGCTGGATGGGGCCCTGAGCCCTGCATTCTAACTGCATTAGAAACTCTTTGAGAGATGACTCCAGAGCCCAGGCCAAAGCAAATGCCAGTATCTGAGAGCATTTACTTGTACTGGTTCATTTACTGATGTAGAAGAAGTTTATATACTCCCATATGTTTTATAATGTATTGACCTATTTGCCACATATCTTCACACACCACAAACACACAAAAGCCATTAGGCATGACCAAAATTAATATTCCTCCAAATATATTTATATTTTGTGTGATTTGAAAACATGATCAGATTACCTTAAAACTGGAACTTAAATGAGGATGTCCAAGCATCCTATTCCTTGTTTTTCTTTCCTTGGTGTATTAACACTCTTAGTATCTAGCTTGGATAGAGCCACATGCCTTCTGCTTCCCATCAGACACCAGGATGGGACAGATGAAATAGGAGATGATCTTTAAGGTCCTTTCCAACCCAAACCACTCTGTGATTCTATGAAATTAGAGGTTCTGTATGTGAGCTGAAGTCCTTTTGTAGTCAATGCAGAGAGATAGCTCTCTCCAGAGTGCCCATCATCTCATCCTGAGGTAGATATATGATCTGCTTTGGATGAATTTCCACCTAGACACATTCTTTTATCTTCAAAGAGTCAAAAGCAGTGAACTCAATGAAGAGCTGTATATTGAAAATATCTGAAAAGATGCAGGAGGTACCTCTAAACCTACCCTAAAACTAAGCCCGAGCCCTGAGGGCACACAAGGCCATACAGCAAGAGGATAAAAACTGAGCAGCAGTGCTGCAGTAGCACTCTTTTCCTGTCGGTCACCACCATGCAGGGTGGGCTGCCAGAAAACAGCACGTTCCCATCTCCACAACCAGATTTCCCAGTCCAACCTACCAGCAATGAAGATGGATTGACAATGACATGGCTGATAGAGACTGACGAAAGCGTGGATGCATTTTTGATGAGGTTTGCACGAGGCATCTACAGAGCCTTTCTTTCTGCCCATGTCAGACCTGCAGAGTCTCTGTGCCAGCCCAGTGGGCAGCAATGACACCACACTGCTTCCTGTCTCATTTTTTCGGTTGTTCTGGGGTTTTACCCAAACTTTTTTCCCAGAGTAGGTCTCCTTTCACACAACAGAACTAGGCCTCAACCACAAGGTCTTTCACATTAGTCGTGCAGCTTCATTGTGTGAATATTTACTTCCAGCCTCCCCTTTGTCCTACTCAATGACAAGCTTTCAAGGTACATCCAAGGGCTGAATTCCAATGTTTGAATTTTGCAAATATGTCTATTGCAGATGCTGCTTATTAAGTATTTACCAAGTCATTACCCCTTAGGATGTATCTTCTTGCTTACACTGGAACAGCTAGGGAGTAGAAGGGATCTCTCAGAATTTGGTTAATTAATCCAACTGCAAACAGTAATTAGATTTTATCGTAATCAACTAATTAATTCTTCCAACTGAGTAGTCGATGTAATGAGCAAAGGAAACACAACCAGCTCTTGCAAGACATAAACATCAGCTTAGAAAAGAAAGGAGCAAAGGTCATCTAAACCAGTTAAAGAAGAGTATATATATCAAGTTACTCATAGGAGAAGTAGTTCTGGGATACATGACATAACTAAGCTGATATTTTTCCTCTTCAGAATTGCTTTGGATCTGATTCCTCACCAACCTCAAATGTCCTCCAGACTTTCCCAGTTATGTGCTGAGCCTGTCTTGTCCCTTCTTCCTCAACTCCTCTTGAAAAATTATCTTGGAAACTTTATTTTATTTTTATAATTCTCAAAATAATTATATTAAACCAGCTCTGAAGAGGAGGATGTTATATTCTGGATATATCAGTGCCTCCTCCTTGCATAAGGGCTTTACTGGGATGTCATTAGGAGCACAGTGGTGCATTTGCCAGCACATTGTCATGGAGACAACATTGCTTTTCTGGTCAGCTCCAGTGCTGGTGGCAGGAAAAAATGCCATCAGCATCATTCTTCATGAGGGTTCACTGAGACCAGGCTGGGTAGTATCATGCAAAGACTTGTTTGGGAACTTAAATTTGTTTCATTAGGGCCAGTTCAGGCATTTTGCAGTGTGAACACATCTAAAACAAACGAACATGTTTAATCATGTCAGCATGGGAGGTCACTTGCACTAAGCAAAAGAATCACAGCAGCTGTGGATGTAATTAGCATTTGTATGTAGATTCATACACCCAGAACTACAATTCACAGTGGTTGTGGCACCTATCCAAATATACTTATGTTGGTACTGTGCAGACAAAGCAAGTTCACCCTCTCTGCAGATGCAGTATTTGGGAACTATCAATATTGGACTTTTAAGTGTACAAGACAGGGAAAATTACTGAATTGTTTTAAACAGACTAGCAAAGTTTTCAACACTGCCTACTGTAAAATCCTTCTGGACAAAGGGGTGAAGTATGGACTACATAAGCGGACACTGAGGTAGACTAAAAAGCAAGTGAAATGTAGGGCACAAAGGTAGTGATCAGTGTCGTGGAATCCAGCTGGAAGCCAGTGCACAAGATTGTCTGCCAGGGATCAATACTGGGGACAATACACTTTAACAACCCTGTTAATGGCATGGATGGTGGGGCAGGATGGACCCACAGCAGGTTTGCAGGTGACACAGAGTTGGAGGAGTGGTTGTTACCCCAGATGGGTGTGCTGCCATTGAGGGGGACCTTGACAATCTGTGGGAATGGATCAACAGAAACCTAAGGAATATTTTGCACATGGGGAAGCTTAACCCCAGTACAGGCTGGGTGCCAGCCTGTGGAAACCCGTGTCTAGAATGACCTGGGAATCCTGGCAAACAACAAACTGACCACAATCCTGACTGCAATGTGCCCTTGTAGCAATGATGGTCAACAACATTCTGGGCAACGTTAGGAAGAACACTGCCAGCAGTTCAAGGTTCCCCTTGATTTTACCCTTCTAAAGATCCTTCAACCTAAGGAAAAGCAAAGGGAATACGTTGGTAGGACTAAAAGCCCTTCCCATCAGCATTATCCAGTGTGCCATACATCCCCCAGTTCATGCCATATGCTCTGTAACTCCCACAGCTCAGGTCAAGACTGTGGGATCCAGGGAGTATTGCTGACGCAGCTGCCATCAGAACTATTTAAAGATAAGCCAATCCCAAATTTTTCTGGAGTAGAGCAATCTTCTAAACCAATATCATCAAATGAAGACATTTCTCCTGCCCAACTCTAAGAAGTGAGGGAAATATTTGGAAGCTGTTTGAGTCAAAACTTTTCACTGCACTCACTGCACGTAAGGCTCATCTATTTGGTCACTAACATTGTTCAGCTAATGAGAAATAACTTGCACAGCTGAGGTGACTCAATTCCTTGCACATGTCCTCAAATTGCCCAGCTACCTCCACAGTAATACTGTTCGACCCTGGGTAGTGGCACAACAGTTGTGAAAGAGCATTTTATCTTTGTCAGACAGAAAATCTATTAACGCGTTTCCACCTAGCACTCATTTGCCCACTGCATCCTTGCATGTCATTTAATTAACTCTGGGAACTTCTGAGCAGTATCAAACCTCATCCACTTGTTTCTCCCCTTCAGCAAGTTCTTGTCCTCCCTGAGTTCTGCCCCAGCCTCCTGGTCATCTCTTGGTAGCCCTGGGGTCTGCACTTCTGCAGGCCTTCAATTCTACGCCGAGATTTGCAAATATATTGCACCTTGTGTTCAACTGCTGCCTATCAAGAGGGGGTTCAGGAGGAGTCCAAAGGAAACAACAGGTTCTTCTTGCTCCTGACAGCCCATCTGACATCCTATTTTCAAGAAACATAACAAACTCAGACCTATAAATCTGACATTATCCGTGACAATACACTAAAAAAAGTCCTTCTTACTATCTCTGTCTGCCCAAGCATCATCTCACATCTCCCTGCCTCTGAGATCTCTGATACATTTTTGCTGAAGCAATTTGCAGCATTACCACCTTCAAAGCCACCACCACGTGAAAAATCCAGAGGATCATTACCTGCTAGTGAAGCCAGCAGACAGTGGTCTGTGCCCTGACCTTGTCAGGTTACAAGCAGAGATGACACTCAGCTAAACTCCTTTCCTCACTACTGGAAGCTACTGCTCCTCAGCTGAGCAGCACCATCAGGCCAAAGACACATCCGGCCAAGCCAGGTTTATCATCTCACTGCACTTTTGTGGGCACTTCAGTCACATATGTCAGGCTGAGCTCAGTGACTGAAATGCAGACATCTGCATCCTTCTGCATCCTCCCACCCTGAAAGTGTGACAGTCCCTGGCAGCAGGTGGTTGCATCTCACATCACTGCAGCAAGATTTATCTCCACTTGTCTGTCAGAGTCTTAAATCATCTGGCGGCTGTGTAGGCGACTAAAGGGACAGGAGCACAAAAACAATAAAGAAATAGCTTCCTATAACTCTTAACTACTTTACATTTGAGAATGAGATGAGAGAATGGCTCAGCTTTGCTTTCCCTCTGAGAAAGGGCTGTAAGTCAGCTGTGATGCTGTGCAGGAGAAAATAAAATTGTTACCTCAAACAGCAGCACTGCTGTGAATATTCGGTAACTAATGGCACTATTCAGAAGGCACTGTGTGAGTCTGGGCAGGGCAGAGAGGAGGCAGAGGAGGTTATAAGGGATATCTAATCATGCATGATGTTTGTAGATGAGGAACATTTAGATAGATACAGTCGTGATGGATGAATTATAAAGGGAGAGAGAGGGAGAAAGAGTGGCGTGCTTTACAAAACAGCAAATAGAAAATCTTTAAATGGTGAAAATTTGGCACTAAGGAATCACAAGAAGGTAGAAAGGGAGTCAGGAAGAAGAGGGTCATTTGTAGCCTCCTCTATCTGTCTGTCTAGGCATTGGTAGTGATAATTTTGCACTTAATTATCAAAAATTTGGGCTGGCAGGACATCAAGAACTCATGTGCCAGCCTAGTTTCCTGTCCCTAGGTCGTTCTTCCCAGATGTTCACCTATCACATTTATAAAGCCTTGTGGGACAGAGTCCACATTTAACTTGTGCAATTTGTTCCAGCATTTTTCAACTGTCAGTGTCAGAACTTTCTTTGCCAGTATCTAATCCAAAACTTTGTTGCATTAACACTACTTCATGATGTGCTCATGAGGAGCATGAGAGCAGGTCATGAGAGCATGAGAACAACAATTTCCTCCCTTCTTTCAACTTTTGGAGTATATCATAGGATCATAGAATGGTCTGGGTTGGAAGGGACCTTCAACACAATTTAGTTCCAAACCCCCTACTATGGACAGGGACACCTTAAACTACACCAGGACGCTCCAAGTCCCATCCAACCTGGCCTTGGACACTTCCAGGGATGGGACAGCCACAGCCTCTCTGGGCAATCTGTGCCAGGGCCTCACCACCCTCACAGTAAAGAATTTTTTCCTACCATGTAATCTAAACCTGCCCTTCATCTTAAGGCCATTTTCCCTTGTCTTGTCCCTCCATGCCATTGGGAAAAGTCCCTCTCCAGCCTTTATGGAAGCCCCCTTTTAGGTGCTGGAATGCTGCTATAGTGTCTCCTGTAGTATTATCGTATTTTCCTTGTGCTAGATCATACCTCTTCTATCAGGTTTTCATTTTAAATCATGGCAATAAATCTTTTTGCTTAACATCACGGCAAGTGACTCCATCCTTCAATTAACTTTTTTTTAAATATTCCTCAGGATTTCCTGAGGACCAACTGCCATTCACTAAAGCCTTTGCCATTTTTACTAGCTGGGTGTTCTATTCAATTTTAGGCTTTATTGTGCTCCAGTTTCTGTCCAACAAATGCAGGCAGTGATTATTCGTGTCCTACCACTGCTTACCCTTGGAAAATGTCCCTCTCCAGCTCTCCTGTAAACCCCTCTTTAGGTACTGGAGGGTGCTACTGGGACTCTCTAGAACCTTCTCATCTCCAGGCTGAAATACCCCAGCCCTCAGCCTGTCTCCACAGCAAAGTGTTCAGGATCTCTGAGCGTCTTAGTGAATTATTGGACAACACCATCAGCTTTATGCCAGCTTCCTCCACAGTTCTCTGTACATAAAAATGGATCCTTTCTTCCTGTAAATGCTCCCAATGTATAATTCCTGAAGTGGTGTTTCATGGGACAAAGGTTTATGCTTTGCCATATGTATGTGAGACACCTGACACAGTGGGGGGTTAAATTTAGTAGAGGCACATCCAGAGAGCAAACTGTTGCTACCAAAAAAATCTCACTTCTAGACAAGCTCATTTCTAGCTCTGCACCAAAGCACATTCATCAGTTTGTGGTTTGGGTCCCAATTCCCCTCCCTCTTGGCTTTCTCCTTCAATTTAGTATTTTATTCTTTCCTTGATAAATCAGGAGACTTTCCCATAGCCTTGCACTCAGCCCTTCTCAAGAGGCTTTATAAATAACAATAATGACCAGGCAAAAGATGCAATTGGGTTAACAGTGTAATGACTACAGGGATTAGCACTGCTGTATATTTTTTATGGGCGTAATATGTCGTTTTCATTCTGTTGCTGTAATGAAAATAACAAATTAACAGAAGCATTATGCAAATTATACATTAAAAATGTCATGTTTATTAGTCCATCTCGGCAAAAGAGAAGCTACAGCAATAGCAGTCTTAACTGCTTAATAACCATGTTATAAAGCAGAGAAGAAACTCAATTCAGCTTAGTTTGGCTTGGCCTTGAGCTTGTTTTCAGTGACTTCAGTGCCTGTGTTTGTGTGCTCAGAGCAAAGCATATGCTTAAGTACATTTCTGGAGAACAAGATATTAGTAGCAGTTTCAGTTCAAGGATATTTATCTCAATTGCCTATTTTTGGAATAAATTCCCCCCAAAACATCCTACTCTTTGCACCTGTAAAATATTTGTGCAACAGCATTTACTGTCAGTTCCTTAAAATCTTTCTGCTACTTCAGAAACTGCTACAAATATTTATCCAAGCATTAACTTTATTACATTTTCTCCAGAAAGCTGTTCTGCCTTGTTCTCTTTGACATTAAGGGATGTGGGGAATTTCTTTTCCAGCATACCCTGAACTTAGTTTTGCTTCTAACCTTCAGGCAGTTTATTGAAAATCCAGAGGTGATTGTTTTCTTACAGCGTAAGTGATTAACACTTAGTGGTAAAAATTTCTTTGTCCTTGTGTACAGAACTTTTTACTTACAGGAGGAAGAAAGATTAACAATAATCAGAAGATTCAAACTTTGCTTTTGTTTAATAAATGCTAACTCAGTAATAAAATACAGTTATGAGATTTCTGTAGTGTACCATATTATTGACATTCATCAGAATCTGCAGACACAAGGAAATTAATTTTCTGTATGAGATTCAGATTGAAAAAAAAATTATAGTCCTTGGAGCTGTATATTTTTTGAAAGAGAAAGATTCTCTTCGGTTTGGATTTACAATTAAATAGCAGAGAGATGCTGGGAAACCACAAGTCAAAAGTGATTAAAAGGGACAGTGGCTTGTCCCAAATGGGAGCAGTGGTGAGGTCAGGATGAGTATCCACATTTCAAGGCTTTCACATCCCTTCGTCGCTGCCTGAATCACGTCACCTTTCTATGCTCATTGCTCTGTAAATTCTGTATCTCCTGGAGTCTCCATTTGCCATCAGTGGGGACACACAAATTGTCTGTAAACATCCAAGGAGAGCAGATGCTCCAAGCTCAAAGGCTAATTTAAAAAACAACAATAAATGTAATTTAAAAGACCAGGGGAAAAAGGAAATAGCCATCAGACAAGTTCAAGTACAAGCCAGCCTAATCACAACTTGAAAGAAAAGCATTTATTTCACAGTCACAGTATTGGAATAAACATGTCAAGTCATTTTCACAGGAGTCTAAAACCCAATAACAGTAAAAGTGAAGCTCATAGAAACTTGAGAATTTCATTCTGTGGAAATTATGACATCTTCAGAGGAGATTTGTTTTCCTGAAATGAAACAAAGCCAATTTTTGACATTTCTCACAAAATTTAATTGCCTGAAACATTCCTTAATTGTTTCAGCTCAATCAAGGCATTTCATTTTGTTTTGATGCACTGAAATATTTCTAGCTCATTTCATTACTGAAAAACAGCATATATGTATAAAGAAAGAAAAACTATCTCTTAAAATTAGGGTTTTGTTATGTTTCTTAAATTAAAAATGTAAAAATAAACAAACAGCCATTGCCTATTCTAAACAGGCGCTTGGCACTCTAACTGTACTGGTAATTAGGAGTTAGTCTGGTTACCTCTGGCAATCCGATCTCTCCGTGACCAGTTGTCCCCAGCTCCCTTACTGATAATTGCAGAATTGAGCAATATTTATTTATCAGAAATCTGTGAGCAGTTTATCTGGGTGATTGATTCCAGTTCATGTAATGTAGTCAGGACGCCACATTTAGGTCAGGAACCCAAGTCCCAGGTAGGTCTCAGGCTGCTCAGGAAATAATTCCACGTAATAGGAGCCTGTTAAAGCCTTCAAGTTACGAGATGAGTTACACAGTACTGGGTAAGACAATTAAAACCAGGAATAGCAATGCTCAAGCTTTTCTAAAATCAGAAACCGAGCTGCTGAATTATTTCTAGGATGATCAATTTTTCATACTTTGCGAACAAAATATTGTCAAAATCATCACTTTTCAAAAAAACTTTGACATTTTACAGCAAAAGAATATTCCATATGTGAAATTTAAACACTTTTGCTGTCCAAGAGTGGGATTCAGCTCCATATTTCAGCTGCAAGCCTGGGCCAATAAATGGGGTGGAAAGTCTTCCAAAATTTCTTACTACTTACTGTAAGATTTAAAAGCATCAGAATAATGGGGGGGAAAGAAAGGAAGGGAGAGAGGGAAAAAAAGAAGATATTCTATTTCTGCTTTCTATTTCTGCTCTATCAATAGTGATCAGTGGTTTGTTTATGTAACCTGACATGCAGGAAAGGAAAACAGGAACTGACCTTTTTATCAAAGAAGGAGAAATGAAGAAGGCAGAATGCATCACTCTGCATTTCAAGTGAGGTGAGAAACAAGGGTTTGAACTGAAATAAGGGAATTTAGGCTTGAAAAAAGCCTAAATTTAGTGGGGAAAACATAATTAGAGAAAATGTTTTAACAAACAAAAAATTAACCTCCCTTCCAAAAAAGCCACCTTTCTATAAAGAGCATAAAGGAAGTCTGGGATAGACAGCACAGAAATGGGCCATTCTCTCTACATGTCCAAAAACATTTCATGTTCTCAAAAACAGTCCAAACATCCATCATGGAATAAAAGAGAAAAGTTGCTCGTGTGCATTTTCTTAGTCCCTTCCAGCTCTTTTTTCTCTTAGTCTGGAAGACACAGAAAGGGAAAGACATTAATTCAGATCATACGAATTTTACAGAGGTTACCCTTGATTAAGAAGCAAAGAGGTAAAGGTCTTTCCTAGAAGGGTTCCCATCCAGAGAACCATGTTCCTTTAGATACCTCAATTCCCTGGATGGCTTATTATGTCCCTGGATTTTTCACACCAGATCCTGGCAGCAATTTGGGAAGAGCAAATCTTTTCTGCCCACTATTTCTATCAGTACCTCCCACAAAGCTTCCTTTGATGCTTCTGATCTCTGTGAAAGCGGGAAGAAAGAAATCCAATCCTGATAAGCCTCAGCTTGCCAACTTTGCTGCTGAACTGATGCATTATTCATGTGTTTGTGACAGAGAGTGGTGAGTTTAATGTGCAGAAATGAGCCTGGAGAGCTGTGGGGTTATTGCTGGAGGTGGGACATGCTTTGCCTGGCTGTGCAGTAATTTGTGCTGGTTGCTGCTGCTGCTGTGCCAATACTCCTGTGCAAAATGCAATCCCACCATGTCAGGACTGTTAGAACCTCTTGTTTGCACTGCTTTTTGGGTTGCAGATCCTGTCATCACTTCGTGTTTGTGGTATTTACCAGTTGCTATTGGGAAACCTTAATGAGATGAAAAAATGTTACCCAGTCTCACGTCAAATCCCTCTGGGAAAGGAAATATAGAAGCACAGAATCACAGAATGCAAGGGACCTTAAAGAGCACCTAGTTCCAACCCCTGCCGTGGTCAGAGATACCTTCCACTGTCTCAGGTTGCCCCAAGCCGCAAACCTGGCCTCAAACACTTCCAGTGATGAGGCAGCAACAGCTTCTCTGCCAATATTTCACATTGTCCCTTAAGTTGTTAGAATCAAGATGACTGAGTCAGAACGGGCTGAAGCATTTTATTTTAGCTGACAGTGAAAATATAGACATAGATTTGATACTATGGTATAATACCATAAAGAAATTGTGGATATCAAAAGGAAAAAACAGAGGATTGTCAGAATACAGACACTGAAGAGGATGAAAGACTCTCCTAATTGCCAGACTGCAGGGAAAAGGGAGAATTATTTTAACAAACCAGGGAGTGATTTGTCAAAAGAATAACAAAACCATGCAATTAGGCACCAGAAACATGAAGAGGGATGAAAACTCCTCCAATTGCTGGGGGAAGTTATCATGAGAACGGTATTCTGCAGCTTTAACCAGTCAAAGCTGGGCAAGATTGAGTATTTCAGGGTTTTTTTTAAAAATGCCACTGCACTATCCTTCATCACATCTGCTGGGGTACAAAAGAAATAGAAGCCCATTTATACTATTATTCCCTATATTAACATAAAACAAAGATAATATTTCCTCAGCCAGTATAATTTTGACCTGCTGCTTTGACTTCCACTAGGACTGTTTGAAGACCTTCCCCATAGTTCATAAATGTTGAGCCACTGTTTTACAGGATAGTTTCTTATGCTATATGTGGTACCACTGAAGTCATTAATTTCCCGTGGAATAAGCGATGTTTAGTCTAACTTGAAATTCTCTGCAATATATTTCTCCCTGCTGTAGCTGTAAAGGCTAATAAGAACTTTGATTGTACAAATCAGAAGAGAGTGGTATGTTAAGATTATTTCCCTTTCATTTAGTTCCAATGGCCTCTAGTGCAAGAAGGAGTATTGCAAATCATACAAAGTTCAAAATATGATATAATGGCACAAAATGAACCTTTGCATGAAAAACAGAAAGAGTTTGATCTCTTTAGTTCAGCCAAAAGAAAGTTAAAGAGGCCATAATGAGATTATAAATTTCTGTGAAGGAAAATACATTGTATAACAGGTGCTTTCAGTTTAGCAGAACACTGACTACAAATTTAAAAATGCTTGTACCAGGCACCCAAAGAATAATTTGGTTTCCTGTATGTTGGGAAAGTGTCTATCAAACAAATAGCAGGTTAATGTTGGCAAGTGCAGAGGAAAATGAAGTTAAGGCTTTTAATTGCAAGGGTAGTGAAGCACCAAAACTTACTAAAGTCACAGTAGATTCTCCATTACTGAGCAGGGGGAAGGGGGTTTCTTAAATTTCAAGGTATTGTTCAAACTATAATGAACTCCAGGAAAACTCCTGGTTTCTCTTCTATGGGAAATCAAATTAAGTAACTTCAGTTGTTCCTTCTGACCGTGAGAAGTTGTCACTGGTGTATAGAGCAGACTGGTCAGGATATTTCAGCCTTTGCACTGCTGTGTTTTCCATCCAACTTGCAAAAGGGAGGGAGGAAAAGTGCCATGGATATTGCTGAACTGACAGTTTTGGCTTTCTCCAGAGACAGGCAAATAAAAGCAAATGAACCTAAACAGATGGCCCAGAATCACACAAAAGGTTGGAAAAGGTCTCTAAGATTGAGCCCAACCATTTACCCAGCACTGCAAAGCCCACCATGTCCCTAAGCAACACAGCTACATTTTTTGGGAACACTTCCAGCATGTTATAGCATTATATCTAGGACTGCTAAATCTGAGAAAACAAATGCAGGCACAGAACTTCCTGCTCCCAAAATTAGAAGAACCACCTACTTCATCTCTTACCCATCCAGGATCACTCTCAACAGCACAGCAGCTGATTTATTCAGGAACAGTATATTTATTGCCAAGCATCTTTTATCATGTGCAGAGGTTTCACTCAGCTGAAAGATCTAGATAATTATTTCAAATCACAGCAGTATAATGCCCATTAATTTGTCCAGTATTTGTCAAAATAATATTCATCCTGATGAGCTAATGTATAGTATTAGGGTGATCACCATCTTTATGCTGTTCTTGTTGCTGTTCAGTGCTCAGTAAACTCAACTTTTGCTATCAAAGCACATTCGTAAATAAACAATCCCATGCTTTTAAGGCTCCCTGAGCATCATATCAAGCATTAAATGAGGTTGTTATTAAGGAGGGCTGCAACACTTCTGGCAATGAAGCTGAGAATCTCCAGGCTGCAGGAGGATGAAAGCAGAAAAAATATAATAAATGTCACTGTGCTTTAGCTAACAGTGGTATAGACCACTGGCTTTGACCAGGGTAACAAGAATCAGTGTTTGCCTCACCTTCCCTACGAATAACCCTTTTCCTTGTATTTATAGGAATTTCCTGTTTCTCTCTTCATGTTTATTTATTCTCATCCTAGTCACTGGACACGACTGAGAAGAGTCTGACTACATCTTCTTTATGCCCCAACACTGGGTGTTTAAATACACTGATGAGATGTTTGCACTCTCTGTGGGCAAATGTGTCTGGCCAGTTCAGCGATCACAAAAATGAGATGGAGTGTCTTGACATCTGTGGAGTGGTTTCGTGTCAGCCAAAATGAAGATTTAGATAATTTCTCCCATGTTCAAACTACATCAGACTCTTCAAGATGATGCAGCTTCTCTGTCACTCTGAAGGGTAAAGGTGGTGGCAAGGATGAGAGTCCAGCCCTTCACTCAGTGTCTGGGCTGCTGCATTTATTCCATTTCTAGGACAGCTGATGGGTCTGGAAAAACAGTCTCCAAATCAGGAAAAGCCAGAAAAAATTCATCAGATGCTGCTGTTTAACACAGATTTTACTGTCCTTCCAGCTTGGAAATCAGATTATTAATTTTTATCCAGGTCACAGCATCTATCTTTTTATCCAGGTCATGACACCTATCCTTGCTTAAGTTCTGGCATTATGAGTTAAGTTGTATCCTTCCAAAAATTCTGCAGGTCGAGTCTTAGATCCTAAAATGGATAATAATGAGCAGCCCTGCAGACGTCCCTGGGCCAGGCACAGGCAGCAAACCCTCTGTGCCAGTTTGGTCACAAATTTAAGAGGAAACAACTCAAAAAGGCGTCTTTCTCTCTCTTGCTTTGATAGGCAAGCAGGCCCTGGAAGCCCCTTCCCTTATGGGTTCAGAGAAATAATTTCTCAAATTAAAGTGAAAAAAACCTGTTTATTTAACAAACAGAGTCCCCCGCAGGCACGGGGCAGAAAAGGATATTGAAAACTCCCTCCTGTCCCTGCCAGGAAGCTGGTGGATTTTATATAGGCCCTTCTGTCTGTAGAATTTAGTTGGTCTGCAGTCTTGAGATGGCTTAGGAGAAGATCTATGTGGATGATCTGCAGGGCAGAGTCCGGGCACCCCCCCGGAGAGTCCCGCCGAGCGTCCCAGGGATGATAGGCTGGTCTTGGATGAAGAAGCAAGCCAAAAACAGTCCAAAAAGGAACAAAGCTGCTAAGGCAGGTCACAGTCTCTTTTAGCTGAAAGCCTAAGAGCTAGAGGAAAAAAACCCTCTTTTTAACTGGCAAAACTGTCAGCCTGGAGAAGAAGTATGTAAACATCGAACTGCAAGGTCAAGCTAGCTGCTCTGACGAGTTCCCTCGGCTTCTCTCTCCCCCTTTGCAATCTAAAGGTACACTAGAGATCAAGCGGGCGATGGGGAATACAGTATTGTCATAGAATCACCCCAAGACACCGTCCTTTCAGCAGTCCAGCACAAGGAACCCGCTTTGCAAATCTTATAAAGGCAGATCTCCCAAAACCTTGCAGATGTATCTGGTTAAGATGTTTCTGTTGCTTCATGATAAAATGAGTCTGAAAATCATGGCTTTTTCTTCATGCTCTCAGGACCTAGCATTAACTAAGTTCTGTTCTTAACCCAAGTGCTTCCTGCTTGACATTTACCTGTAGCTTTGGCTCTAAAAGTCGGTTTGCACCATCTGTTCTGTTTTCCTGGAGGGAAATCACCATCTGTATTTGGCATTGTTTGATGATTAGCTACAAGTAGCATCGCACTCTGCTTTTTCAGGTGTTTGCTCTGGAGAAGGATTCACCTGTTTCAGTGGTTTGACTTACTATAGGTTCGAATTCTCATTAATCCAAAACTTTCTGGTTTAAAGAGCCTGTTTTCTACCAGTGGTGATGGTTTCCAGCCATGGGGTACCACTATCAGAAATGACTGTGAAAATCATGTTGAAGTCCATTGAGTTGGTCAAAGTCAAAGCCCAGACCACAAATAGCTGTTTGCAAAAGATGCAATCCATTATCTTTGCCTCGTATTTGTTAACTGCTCTTGGCACTACAGAACATCAAAAATACATATGGAAAGATGCAATGGGAGAATTCTATTATGAGAAAAATATATTTCAAAGCTGTATTTCACTGTAACATTCATATGACTGGTTTTAGTGTCTCTGCAGAAGAAGAGGGAAGAAAGATATGCTTGATGAAAGAAGGTCTCGCTCAAGAGAAATGCCTTGGAAAATTAATTTTAAAAAATTAAAAGCACCAAAGTAATAATGACCCTGATCTTTCTTTTCCTTTCCTGGAAGGAAACCCCTGCCTATTAAGGAATTCTTTTTGGATGAAGCTATTAAAATGTGATATAACACTCTTTTTCCACAGAAGCTACAAAATTTGCTGGACAAGTGAGAAATAGTGAGAATTCTGTACTGGTGGAATAAGGAAAGATATCAGAGAATTGAAAATCAAATTTGTTAAATGTACAAAAGCAGTTTAGTGAGGTTATAACAAGAGCTTCAGTGCTTGTTAACACATTTTGTAGGTTCTGCACTTACCACCTATGGCCCAAAGATCAGGGGAACATTTTCAGCTCAGAACATGAACAGCAAGATTCTCAAATCCAAGAGCAGATTTAGACTGAGCTCCAGAGCTTCTTTTGAGAAGAAAACAAAGACTATTTACAGGATCATGTAGTGACAGGACAAGGGGAAAAGGCTTTAAACTGGAAGAAAATGGGTTTAGATTGCTTATTAGAAAAAGAATATTCACTGCATGGGTCAGGAGACCCCGGCACAAGTTGCCCAGAGAAGCTGTGGATGCCCCATCCCTGGAAGTGTCCAAGGCCAGGTTGGACTCGGCTTGGAGCAACCTGGGATAGTGGAAGGTGTCCCTGACCATGGCAGGGCTGGAATGAGATGATCTTTGAGGTCCCTTCCAACCCGAATCATTCCATGTTTCTGTGAAGAGCTGTCCCCACCCTGATGGAGTGTTTGGGTAAGGAGTTGAGTCCTTCTCCACATCACTGGTGAGACCTGCAGGGGTTTTTTGTATATGCAGCCACTGTTGCTTCTCTCCTCCCATGGTTTGCTTCTCCTCCTTTCCAGGGTCACCAAACCAGCTCAGTAATAGACTTTCTATTTGCATATTCATTACTCAGATGAATAGAAATGAGATGTACTGATGTTTAGGCAGCAGCAGACACTTCTGTGTCAACACCCCGCACTGCAGAGTCCACAGCACCCTTTAAACACAGCACACACCTTTAGGAATCATTATTCTGCATTTGCTTCTTGGTTCCTCTCTTGCTGATGTGCTGCATTCACCAGGCAGGTAGCACATGTTTGTCTGGTAAACCCAGGGCTGTAGCAGCCTGAAAATTACCTCTGTGCTGTGTTAATAAGGTGGAAGAATCCTGAATGTGCTAAGAATGGTCTCCTGTAAGCACTGCCTGTGTCTTCACTCTCACCATTGCACTCCAACCCTTTGTGCCATTTGAGGCACTTTGGAGTGGGAGATGCCTGCCCAGCACTGACAGCTGGGGCAGAAAACCTCCTGGTGATGCAAAACCTTCTGTAGAAGCACCTGGAGGCCACAGGACATCCCCAAAAGCATCTGAAAGGGCATGAGAGAGCTGTGTGTGGAGCCTGAAATAATTATTTACAGTCGTTCAGGCACAGTCTTCAAGGAAAAATAGGGCTGTGCTGACCATATTTTGAATAAATAGAGAAATTATGGGGTTTGATTATACCTTGCATTTGTTTAGGTTTGCATTCTCCCCTACAAACTGAAAGGACATGAGACAAAGTGATCAGAGGCATGAGGAATAACCAGAGGCAGCAGAAACCCACAGCTTGACAACAAAAGACCCCACAGTGGGTTTGTCAAAACTGCCGCTGTTATAACACTTCTCTGTGCAACAGAAAATCAGAGCACAGCAAAACCAAATGAAACTAATAAAATTAAAAAATATGGGTAAGAACATAAAGGAAATATTTTTTTAAAAAAACGAAATTACATAAGGTTTTATGTCACCTAATTTTTTTTTTAATATCTAAAGTTCGTCTGCCCAGAGAGGAACATGTCATCCCCATGGTTTATATTTCTCTAAGAGAAGTTATCTGTTTAAGCTGCTCCAGACTGTAATTATCACCCTTTTCTGTGAAACCAAAGCTTGAAAATTTTTGATCTTTGGTATTATTTACTGAAGCTGTCCCTGACTCAACAACAACCTCATAATTAAAACTGTAATCTATATCTTAATATGGATTTTTCCTTTTGAGGTAAATTAGCTTTTATTCCACAGACACCTATATATTTTCTTGGTTTAGTGAGCCTTTTTTCTCTGGCTATCTACTCCCTTTTCATTTAATCTCAAGTCAAAAACCAGATCTCATGATTTATTTTGAAAGGAAGCAAAACAAATGGAATTTTCGGGTGAAGTGGAATGTCTGTACAGTGGAAGGAACAGAGACCCAGAAGACCCAAATGCTCTCATCTGGCTGTGATTTGAGAGATCTGAGACTGAAGACAGCCTTCATTTCAAGCCATAGTCACCTCTTCTCTTCCATCCACAGCCGTACCATGCCTTTTACTGAAATAAAATGGGTAATCTTTGTTACAGCTCAGCTGTAACTCAGGAAAGAGGAGCAGCTGCAAGAAATGAACTGTGGAGCAATACTGAACTTTTGTCCGTGCTGATTTCTGTAAACAATATTCCAGACAGAGAAAGCTCACAGCCCCTGTGAAAAATCCTTATAAACTCTGAAAAATTCAAAATCCAGAGCAGACCTCTTGCTATCAACCTGGCTTTACTGAGTCATTACTTTTAATTAGTATTTTTAAAAAAATCTTATTTTTCTTCCTTTTTCTGTTAAAGGTGTAAAGAAAGTACTGCAATGTGCAACCCAAATGAATAAGCAATACTTAGGACTGAACCTGTAGCAAAATCAATAAATTTTATTATTCTAGTTGATGTCAATAAGGTTACAGTAAGGATACTCCAAAATTTTCAAAGAAGTCTTTATCACAACCTTCATTAAATAAATTTTTAAAAATATGTGCAGTTTGAAACAGTCAACAAATTATGTTCAGACTATTATGTACTGTGTTAAAATAATAGAAATTAAATTGGGAGGCTTCCAGCAGCAATGCAAGACGGAATTGAAATGTGATGGATGCATTCTGAGATATGAAACTCATTGGAATAAAAGAGGTAAAAGGACGAAATGACAACAAGAAACTGTTCAGAACCACAAATGAGCTTGATGGGAAAAAAAAATGGGAAAAGTAGCAGTCTGAAAGGGCAGAGTAGGAGGCATCTTTATCGTCATGTTGCTGCTGCCTCAATCTGATGTTCAAGTTCCCATGTGCTCCAGGGTTTCTTTAGGTCGCTGTATTTGGCCAGGGAAACCAAAAGCAAAGAAATCAATGTCCATATTGTGTATCCCATGCTTTTGTTAATGGGCAGGGCTGAGCCAGAGCTGCTTTCCACCAACCTCCTGTTTCTAAATCTCTGCCCCCACGAGCCCCAAGGAAGCCAAATTCACCCCAGCACAGCACTCAGGGGTGATACAGCACAAGCTCATCTTGATCCTGCATTAAAATTTTCTTCCTCTCCAGAGGCTTTTCCAAGGTTTCCCACATCATCGACTGAGCAGACAGATAAATTCAGCACCCCACTTGCACTTCTCATTCCACTGCCAAGGTGAAGCAGTCAGGGACTAAACCCTTCCCTGCTATACCCTCTACAAACTCACAACTCAACTGTTTATTGCTGTAAGGGGTTTACATTCTGTATAAGACTTTTATAAATCTCTTTTTCACGGGGGTAAATGGTATTCATGGTGCGTTTAGGAGCTGTGTGGGAAAAGGGGCAGAAAATTTATGCTGACTTTCTCATCCTGCAGTGTCCAGGACATTTTCAGTGTGTGGAAATGCTCAGCTCTTTGGAGGAAGGCACTCTGAAGGATCTCGGTACAGCAGCCAACATTTGCTTAACGTCCTGTTAATATTTAAACAACAAATCTGTCAACAGATTAATTGGCACTGGCACTTTCCAGCAGTTTTATGAGCACTTCAAACCACCAGCAGTCTATTGCTAAAAAGAAGCATGTAGCATTTAAATATGTATGCATACGAGAGAATACGGATATTAAGCACCCTGAAGAAAAAGCAGAATTGTAATCATGCTGTCCTTGTGCTGAATTCCCAATGCTTCCTGCTCTCTCTAGATAAGTGTTGACAGAAAGAGGTCATCAAAAATATTTAGGAATTACTTGGGCACTTTTTCCCATGGCAGAGAAGACATTGATATCAAGGACCAAACATAAACTGGAATGAGCAAGGAGGGAGAGAAGATTTTGGATAATGTAAGAAGCCATTTTGTGGAATCATAGAATCATTAAGTTTGGAAAAGACCTCTGGGATCATCGAGGCCAACTGTTAACTCAGCACCAGCTCTGTCTGGAGACTCTCCTATTCCTTTCCCAGTTGCTATTGAGGGAACCTGCACAGCTTAGATTTCAACCAATGTTTAAAAGCTGAAGTTTGGTGAAGGGAACTTTACCTCTGGTATACGGCACCACTCAAGCCTCACTTACCTGAATTCAGTGGCTTTCCCACCTCTATTTTGACTGACACATCACAGTTAATTTTGGGAATAAATCAGTGAAGTGGGCATAGATTAATGTGTGTGCTTGCTCAGATCCATGCCAATAGATCTGGGAAAAAATTTGCAAGAGTGACAGACACTACAGCGCATAATTCCCTTGCTCCACTCATTAGCCAAGCATGTAGCTGTTTCAGGAGCAGTGATCCAACCTTATTTGCTCTGCAGAGAGATAAAATCCACAAACGAGTGGGAAAGAGAGGAAAATGGGCACAGAGATAGAGAATGCAGTCCCTAATTAATCCTTGACAAAATGTATTTACTTTGTTTTCGTTCCCCTGTGAATTCATTAGCTCTCACTTAGCACCATTCTTTGGTCAAATGCTCAGGGAGGAAATAAATTGAAGCAATTTATTCTAGGACTCATAAAATACTGGTTTATTTCTACCTTTTGACTATAGAAGCCATGAAAGCAGTTACTCCTTGGAAGATAAATAGTTGTCCTCCTGGCCTCCAGAGGTTTTTTGGAAGAAACTCACACAAATGTGTGTGTGTGTCTGTGTGTGTGCGCGCACACTCATGGAAAATTTCATAACAATTTCATGGTGTCACTACCAACAGCTTAGGAACAAAATACAATTGAGGCACTTGACGTTTTCTGCCAACACTCCAAGCTTTTTTCTGGAGCCTTTCTCACTGGCACTACAGATTAGATGGGGCTAATCAAACGCTCTTGAGCTCTGTCACATTTCCTTCCTTGGCCAGAGGGTGAGTCAATGAGACAGAGCCACATTTCACGTTTCTAAAGACTCACAGCTCTTAATTTTACTTTTAATTTTAAGCAATCAAGTAATACTTGTGTTCATTCAGCAGCTGTTCAGTGCCTCTTTGGTGAAGCAGGTACCTGCCCATTTGGAAGCTAAGACCATATTTCTGCAACATCTGAACAAAAAGGATCTTAAGATTTACCACTGAGAAAACTTTTTAAAATTTACGTACTTACCCTACCAAGCCATCATTCTTCATTTAAAAAGAGTGTTTTCTGGATGCATCTCAGGTCTGCTTCTTCATTGTGGATTTCTGTAATTAACATTTCACTTAAAACTTAACATGATTATTTGGCTTTACACCTGGTGTCCAAACTGAAAACTGGATTAAAAATAAAAAAGACACATTTTGAGATATTTGCTGCTTATTTTTATTTCCTTTGCTGGGCTGTTATTGAACACACACTCCTTTCTCCTATAGTGCAATGTTTCAAATGCCAGTTGAGTTTGAACTTCAGAAATGGGAAATTTCTGAACTTCTGAGAGTCTTTGATCCTCTAGAAGCTCATTAAAGTTGCTCCTGAATACAACACTCTATTTCTGCAATCACTTTGCCAATTAATGCCAATGTCACTTATTAGTCAATGTGTGAGAGGCCATGACCTGATTATTTGGAATAAGAGGCTGTTCCTGATTTTAACAAAGGAGCTCCTTCAATAGAGCTTTGATAAGATTCAGCTGTATGGCTGCAAATAAACTGGCTCTGCATTATGTGTAAATTATTTAGTGACAAAAGAGACAAAGTCTCTCCTAGACCCCCCTTGGCTGGCATTCTTCCTTTGCCAGTGTCTTCCCAATGGAAGAGAGGAGTATTATTTCCAGATGAATTTACTGATGTTGTTGTTGTTTAAGTTAACACTAAAATAACCTTCATTACAATTTTTCTTCTCTCTGCACAGGGAATGAGAACATCGATAATTTGGGGATTTCTGTCTTCAAAGGAAAGATTGCAATGTTTGATGAAGAGATATAATTCCAAGGAAACCCAGGCATGGTTATAATTAACACCTCCAAGTGTGTCCGTTTTCATTTCTTTCTAAACTGTGTTACAGCTTTAAGTATTAATAGAAGTCAGCTGAGAATTTACAGCTTTAAGGCTCAAATAGAAACAGCTTCTCCTAAACTGTACCAGAGCTTAAAATGCAATTATAAATCATGTATTTAATTATACCTCAATCTCTCTGTATACACAGACTATTCCAGTTTGCATAATCAATAGGAAAGACAGAGAAAGCATCAGTGTGACCTCTGAAATCTCAGATATAACAGTTAATTTACCCAACACAAGCACCAAAGCCAAAACAGCGCTCCTCAAATCTCAGTTGCAGCAACAAACTTCTAGAGAAGAATTAGCCGTCAGAATACTTTTCACTTAGTTTTGAAATTCGTAGTTCAGGAAGAAATGAGAGGAAATGGTCTGTTTGCAGTCTCCATCCATGCAGATACTTGAAACCAAACAGGGCACAGTCCTTGGCAGTCTGCTTTCACCAGACCTGCTTGAGGGGTTTGTACTAGATCATCCCCAAAGATCCATCCCTATATCATCCATTCCATGATTTCATGAAGTTATGGATAATTATCCCAGAACAACACAAACAACAACTCTCAGTCAAAAATAATTTAATGGCTTATATTTCTAAGCATCTAAATTTCCTAACAGTACCTGTCTTGAACTGACGCACAAGGAAACGATCAGGAACCACGTCCTAGGAGAATTAGACCATTAAAACAATCTTAAGAAATACCCTTAAGAAGAACTTTAAGAAAGATCAAGCATATGTGTAGAAGTGGTTTTTAGGTTTTGGGGGTAATTCTAAAGAGATCTTCAAAGGGGAGTTTAGCAGAACTGGATGGAGATTTTCAGAATATTGCTTTACCAGGAAAGCAGTTATTCTAGTACAGACAAGTAGGATGAAGCAAGAAAAAAAATAACAGTTAAATGACAAAAGAATTAACTTTAATTTACTCTAATTAACCTAGAGATAAATTGGTCTTTGCCACTATATTCTGCCATCATACTATGGTTTTTATAAGTTATTTTTATTGGCCAATCCATCTTCAATTCGACTTTCCTTCTTAAGTCCTCATTACTATTCCACAGCTCAATAGCTTTTTTTTTTTCCACTGGACATGTTAAATTGGGGAAAAATAAAATGGATCAATACAGCAACTCAATTAATTCCTCATCTTAAATTCTAATAAAATCAATTTGGAGAAGTGTCGTATCGTTAAGCTTACATCATAATGCAGTAATTAGAAACAACTTTCATCTTGCTTGTTCCTTTGAAGATTTTAATGGCAATCAATTAAACATGCTTTGCTTCTCCATTAAAGACTTCCAAAATGGAAATTGGATGAGAAATTAAAGATAAGGTGACTGATTGCACAATCTTCCCACCCACCCCCATTACAAATATTCCCCCCAAAATGTGCAGACTCACCATTAAAAAGTTAGCATGAGCATAGTAACCAGAAATAAGTTTTCAGTGAATAGATCATGTTTTAATAGAGTGCTGCAGGATTTTGTGATTTGCATATTTACCAAGAAGAAATTTTGGTGTGGCTTGCTGAGCTCAAATCTCTTCTCAGGTTTACACCCAGACACCTTTAGGAGTTTAGCTATTTTTTAATTAAAAGGATGCAAAATAAGATCCTCAGTGTACTACTTAAATTAAAATGTTTCTGCAGGTCTTAGAGAGAAAAGGATACATTTTACAAGCTGTTTCATTCATAGTAATAACTGCCGCCTAGTAGTGATCCCTCTATACCAGGTGCTGCACAAAAAAAAAAATAAAAGAGGACAGAGCCAGGTTCAAATTTTCTACAGTTTAAACCACCAGGTACCTTCACTAATTTTTCTCCTGCTAGGGATTTACGCCCAGGAGGAATTTGCATTCAGAAAGAAAACATGCACACCCAGTCAATGGCTGAACATCCAATTAGCTGCTTCTCTCTGACATCGGAGAAATCCAAATTCCTTAATTGCTTGTGTTTTGCCTTATTAAACACCAGCAGCATGTTTCCAGATGTCAGAACTGTACACACTGTCCCGGGTGGTGTCCCAGCATGGATCCCACATCTTCACACCTCCCCCATGGTGCCTGAAATGGCACTCGAGGGGTTTTTTTCAGGTTTTCTGAATTGTTCACAGCTTGTGTATTAACGCTTACATAAAAAAAATACAGAATCACAGAATTGTTTGGATTGGAAAAGGACCTTGAAGATCATCTCATTCCAATCCCCTTGCCATGGGCAGGGACACCTTCCACCAGACCAGGTTGTTCAGAGCCCCATCCAACTTTACTTTGAGCACTCCCAGGGATGGGGCAGCCACAGCTTCTCTGGGAAACCTGTGCCACTGCCTCGCCACCCTCACAGCAAAGAATTTTTTTCCAAATATCTAATCTAAACCTATTTCCCTTCAGTTTGAAGCCATTTCCCCTTGTCCTGTCACTGCATGCTCTTGTGAAAAGTCCCTCTCCATCTTCTTGTAGCTTCTTTCATCAGAAGCAGACCAATTATTGCCACTGAGATCATCACAGCACAATAGAGGGTTTGGATTAACTCCAAACCATGAATACCATTTATTCTCCAGGTCTCTCCATTGTCTCTTGTTATTTTTGTTCATTCATTTCATCATGTGTCCTTTCCACAGCCAAAGAAAAGAAAAGACTAACATTTAAGTAAAAAGCTCTTCCAAGAATTGAACAACTTGTTCTTTAGTCAATGTCATTGGAATTTTATAGATAAAACTATTTCTGGATATGTCAGTAAAAGAGACCTCATTGTGCCAACATTTGCAGTCAGACTGAGTATTGATGAAAATATGAAATGGTATAATTAGAGTTCATTGTTATAATTGGAGTTCATCACTCTTTAGTTCATTAAAAGTTCGCATTTTGTTGAAAATGTAAGATCAGCTTTTGTTGAACAATTTTTAAAATTCTTCCTTGGATATCTTATGAAATATTAGTATGTGAAAGCAATTCTATGCTTAACTTTTCCTGAACTTTCTTACACTTTGAATAGAAAGTGCAGAAAAAGTTAAGAAACTGCTTTAAGAGGGATGCAATGCAGTCATAGCTGGAGAAAAAAAAATTAAAAGGAGGAACAAGAGCCAAGGAAAAAAGGACAGAACCAGAAGTGGAAGAGAGGAAAGTTTTCTTTTTTTAAAAAATGGCATGTCAGAGAAAGCACCTCAGATTAAAAATTATTGATTTACAACATTTCTAAATAAAATTACGTTCTTCAGTCAAAACCTTGCATGATTTGGGTTCACCTCATCAAAAGGTCTAAATGTCTACACCTGAACTAGAAATTAATGTACTTTTAGAGTCAGAAGAAAAAAAATAAATCTTAGGGTATAACTCAGATGTTAAAAATCAGTCAGATGGATAATGTCTGTTACTTTGCAGTGCCTGCAAGGTGAGCCTGGTGTTTCCAACACTGAGCAAGGCCTCACCGAAGGGAGGTGACATTAATGCCACCACTGGGTTTTCAGCCCTGTCAATGTCACAGGAAATTTTGTTTAGAAAGAAGAGAGGTGGAGGGTCAAACATCCAAGAACCCACAGGAGGTGGAAGCTGTGACAGGATCAGACAGTTGATTTACTGGGTTTGTGAAAATCACAGAATCACAGAATGGTTTGAGTTGGAAGGGATCTCAAAACTCATCTCTTTCCACGGTCAGAGAGACCTTCCACTATCCCAACTTGCTCCAAGTCCCATCCAACCTGGCCTTGAACACTCCCAGGGATGGGGCAGCCACAGCTTCTCTGGGTAATACAGAGATTTTCGTGGCTGCTTAACATCACAGCTGGAACCATCTTCAGGTCATTTTTCAGAAACTGATATTGACAATAACATAACCTGGATTTCCCTTGGATTTTATCAATACCCCAAGTTTTTGCATCAAAAGATCAAATGGTTGAAAAATCATTTTTTATATTGCTCAAGAGGTCTTTGCTCTCAGGAGAACATTGTGCTTTTACTACACAAAATTGCTCCAGACAACCGCGATTTTAAAGGAATGCATGTTAAAGAAGGGCGATGTAAATATGTTATGCATAAATGGAGGTGTTGGCTTTTGTATAGGTAAACTGAGAGTGATCAATTAACAAGTATTAATGAAGTTAATGGTTCTCTGATTTGAAGGGAGGGTTCTGTTTGGTTTTTGTGTAATGTCCCAGTTCAGAAGTACCCTGTTTGAGTGTGTGGAGGGGTTGGATGTGTTCTCGGGTGTTTAATTGTTACGTGTCTTACTTGTGGGTTTAAAAGGAGTTGAGTTG